>JANLJB010030279.1:0-22487 GCA_026212285.1 Bursera cuneata | reverse complement strand
TCGGGTTACTTCACAGCCCAACCCGACCAAAACCCGACGGGTCGATTCGGGTCGGATATTTCTGTCCACCCCTAACTTACATGATAATTAGTGAGGTCTTTTCAATTTCTGTATTCAGTTTCTAAACTTGTGATTCTATTTAAGGGGTTCTAGCGGTTTAACCCGATGTTCGACCTGAACCCGACGGGTTGCAATATTTAAACCCGAGATCGGGTTACTTCACAGCCCAACCCGACCAAAACCCGACGGGTCGATTCGGGTCGGATATTTCTGTCCACCCCTAACTWATATGATAATTAGTGAGGTCTTTTCAATTTCTGTATTCAGTTTCTAAACTTGTGATTCTATTTAAGGTAAATAATTTTATCCTAAATTTTCATCAGTTTAAAATTAGGCTACAGGTACTAAATTATTAAAGTTATTTAACCATTGAATCTTAATTTTTTTCAATAAAATTCAATCTAAAAATTGTATATAATTTTGTATTGAAAATAAAGGAGATTGAAAAAAAAAATAACAATTCCTTTAATTAACTTTAACAATTCTCAAAGCTTTATAGATGAAATACGTTCTAATATTCCTACAAAGTTGGGACCAAAAATTTTAGGGTCTACAATCAATCTTCATTTTGTCCATTATATTTCCAAAACAAAAAATTATTTAACAAATATGATATTGATTGACATTGATATATTATAGATAGATGCAACAAATATAAACAATTTAAGAATTAAATTTGGAAAAAAACAAAAACAAAAATCACACCCATCAAAATCTTAAACAAAACCTTAATTTTCAAATAGTTATTTAAGATTAGAACAAAAACTTTATAATTCAAGCTTTTGTAATCTTTTTAAGTTAAAAAAAAAAACCGCATAGTGGAAATTTAGAAATCAATAATTTTATACTAAGGATTAAAACATGGAGAGTGCAAGCGAAGACCCGTAACTTTCCAAGAAATTAAATTTTCAATTTTTTTAAAATTAAAATAGTGACAATCTTGTAAAGTATTGAGAAATAATAGCCATAAATTATGATAATTTCATAAACGCTAATTAAATTTAGAATACTTATAAAACTTAAATATTTATTTTTCTTTCAAAAAGTTAGGGCCGGCCACAGCCTGACCTATCCCACAAGTAACTATACCTCTGAAAAGGATATTCCATGTAATTGAAATCCTATCCACTCAAGGCTTATTAAAATAAAAATAATTAGATAAATGAAAGAATAAATAGAAGTTTAAATAAGATAAAACTTATTTTGTAAAAATTGGTAAAGAGGTAATAATTTGATTAAAGTCCTAAAGATTAAATTCGGCAAATCATTTTAGGCTTATGGGCCTAATTTAGAGGAATTCAGTTTAAATATTTACCAATTTTGGAAACTTTTTAAAGAGAAAGATTAATAAAAAAACTCCAATATTATCTTTTCTAAAGAATGATAGTTGTAATAAAACTCTTATTTCATAAATAAATAAATGAGGGGATAAATAAGAGAAAATTTGGAGAATTTTGAGAAGTAGCCTGTTTGTGGGGGCTGTATGAAAAAATAGCCAGGATTGGTTTTTTTCGGATTACCCTAGCCTACCTCACGCCCACAGACAAAAATGCCCCTACCATTAAAAATAAGCCAAACCCATTCATCCTTCCCCCCATTTCTCATATCTTTTCTGCTCCACTCTCCACTTTTGAAATCGGCAACACTCTTACTATACCCACACTCTCGTTTCTCTCCACTTGATTGAAATCGGTAGCACTCCCACTCCACCCACTCTGTCATTTCTCCACTTGATTGAAATCGGAAACACTCCACTCCACTCTACTCTCTCATTTCTCCACCCCACTTGAAATCGACGACGACCAAAACCCATAGACCCAAAAGTCACCTGAGAGAGGAAAGTTCACTGGAGAGAGAGGAAAGGTCTTCTCTTATGTTTGTATTCTCTTTAATAAGGTATTTTTTTGTTGAATCTATTTGATGAGAATGGAATTTGTATTTTTGTGTTGAATATATTCAATTGTTGATGAGAATAGGTTGGATTTGTGTTGATTGTATTGATTTGTTGGTGATAAGGGGTTGGATTTGTGTTGTGTTGAATTGATGGAAGTGTATATGAAGTGTTATCGGATGTAAACTATAGACGGAGAAATGAGTTGAGTTCCATGCCCAAAGCATATGCCCGTAGCCTATATCAATTGTCGGGCATAGACTACGGGCGTAGTGTTTGGGCTACGGGCTTCGACTATAGGCTGAAAAGGAAAGGTTGTTTGCTACGGGCATGATGGACATGGGCTACGGGCCGGAGAGACATGGGCTACAGGCTATGTGTCTCAGCTACGGGCTCAGGCTACAGGGAAGGGTTTAAAGGTATTTAACGAGTAACGGGTTGAACAGGTAACGTGCTTATCAAGTGTCACAAGCTTATCGAGCTTTAATGGGTAACAAGTGTAATGAGCTTATCGGGTTTTAACGAGCTTTGTTGGGTAAAGGGCAAAGTTGGCTACGTGCGTGAATAGCAGCTACGGGTAGTCCAGTTACCTATGGTCTTGATACACGAGTTGTTATTTGTCATTCTTTTTAATTCTTTTTTAACTAATTTTAGTTTATAAATATTTTGTTTTAATTGTTTTTTTTCCATACGTTACAAATTGTCAGAATGGAGGTGTTGCATGTCTCTTTTGATTTAAGGACTCCTACAAATTTTTACCAAGCGAATGCCAGTAGCATGTCGATATTAAGGCCTATACAATTTTGCAAGTATAATCTTTTGGAGAGGCAACAACAGATTTTTCGATCCACTTGTTTCGGGGACCTGTTAGATATCCATGATATGACATTCGTGCTGTAGCTCGTACATAATATACTATTGAGAGAGGTGATAATTAACCATCTTTTGAATGAGATGTGGTTTCTTGTGTCAGGTAGAATTACGTAACATCTATTAAAGCTTAACATATATAACTTTTTTATTCAAGCAAATTACTATAACTTAATTATTTTGCTATTCTTAGAGAAGACGATCTGATTTAGTCCATACGAATTCGGTCTCATCACTGGTTTGAAACTTGGCAAGTTGCCAACTATTACAATGGGGACCTCCTTCATTGAGGGTGCGGTATTTTGGTGGAAAAAGATCTAAATACCCCGAATGCAGTGCATGTTTTTACAAATTGATTCCAACACACTTCTGGATGAGGATGTCATGAAGCTCGCCCTATATTACATCTTGGAGAAGTTTATCGTGGAGAAGAGTAAAAATCTTATAGTGAACTTGACCTATCTTTCCCTCCTCGAAGACTTAGCAGCATTCAATGCGTACCTTTGGGTTACAGTGGCATATGAAAGTCTATTCTCATCATTCTCCAATGTGCTTTAATGGCAGAGCAAAAAAATTTCAAGGAAAGGTTGAAGACGAAACGCGGAGGGCACGTGTACGAGCGATAAGATTTATATGGGTGTAAGTTGGCTTTCCTTGTAAGTGCTCCTTCATAAATTCCATTTTTTTATATTTTATAAATTATTGAGGGTTAAACGTGTATAATACGTTTACTTACTAATTAAGTTTGTTTTGAGTGTGTGCAGATTTGGGCCTTGGAGTCCATTCCATGTTGTGGTGCCAATTATGCGATTGTGCCTAAAAAAACTATAATCGTTCTTAGGATATTGAAATAGTGAGTGACGTCTTCATTAGGCACGAGGTAACTGATATAAACATAACATACATTATTAACTTTTCTCCTCTAACACAACTAACTCATGTTTTTGTTTTTCTACTTGGTGGAGTAGGGTATGGAGCCCATCTCCGTGTTCACTGTCATGAAGATAGAGATATAATAGTATTGGTATGGTCCTTTAGTCACTACAGTCGGTGGCACTAGTGAGCAACATTTGGCTCTTGTTGGGGGAGGGGAGGCAGATAGTGTTAGAGAGGCTATCACACGACTGGATGAGGAGGTGGTCCAATCTCCTGATGATGTGGTTCAGCCGACAGAGGAGGTGAACTAATGAATGGGTCAATAGATATAGGCGGTACTCCTCAACATTTTCATTGTCATCATCTTTATTGAGTTCATCATCTTCATTGACCTCATATGGTGAACTAATTGTATCATCTGGCTCAACTCAACATATATAGGTGGTGAACTAATGAATGGGTTAGTAGATATAGGTGATTCAGCCTCATCTTCGTTAGTAAAAAGGGAGGTGGATGTTGAAACTATCGATTGACTTATCTAATTATTGGCACTAAATGAATGAAATGTTGCATTTGTGAATGTTTTATGGTCCCATGAAACCTTTTTTTTAGCCACCTGCATATTATTAGATCAACTTTGTTAACTCTTTCACCCACTGTCACTATAAGTGGAGTGAAATTATAGTAAATTGTTGATACTTGCTTCTATAGTAAAGGAAGAACCCAATATCATCATCATTTTTCAAAGTCATAATTTAGGGTGCTTTTGAGTCTGTATAACCAAATTTTGCTGACAAAGCTATAGTAAATTTATCTGTATCAAGCCCAAGCTTTGTGTGCAATAATTCTAGAAGCTCATTAAATCCAATATTCTTTAATATAGACAACCCTTTAACTCTACCACCGATATATTCAAGATCACCATTCGGTTGAATCTCCCAAGTATCAAGGTAATGTACAATGATGCAAACTCTTTTCATTTTTTTGTTACAAACATCAAAATAAGTTATATTGAAAAAAAAGGCAAAAAAATCAGTTGAGTGAGAGAAAATGCTCATTCTGGAATTAAGCTCGTTAGGATCGTTAAGGACGAGGTGGCCCACTATGGGCAATATTTCACTGCCTATTAAGAGTGAAACTGTAGAAGAGGATTCTGGGCTGGAGAAGATTGGGCTATAGGGAAAACTAGGGTACGAGCTGTGTAAGACTGGAATATGGGCTTGGCTACGGGCTTTGAACTGGGCTATAGTTGCCTTGGTTATAGGCTTGGCTCTGTAGATTGTTCTTGTATAGAGGTTTTTGGAGTTTGATTTTGTTCAAATCATTTGTATTCTACAAATGATCTTTGTTGTAACAACTTCAAATCATTTAACTACTAATTTCGCAAAGTTAATGCATAGATCTAGTGTGACCAAAACTTCATCACAAACTTCACTGAAATGGGGAAAAATGAGAAGAAAGCAAAGATTAATACTTACTTCTCTCTGTTGTAGCAAACTCAAATCTGATCTTTCCTTGTTGTGTTTGTTTTTGGGTATAGAGAGTAACTCCGGTTGAAACATTGAAGATGTGTATAACGGATTGATGGGATAATTTTAGAGAGTAGACTAATATAGATCAAGGGCCATTTTGGGTAGTGAATGTGAGCTTGGCTAGAGGAATCCAAAATATATAGGTTTTGAATATTTTTCCTTACAGCCCTCTCAACGGGCTATTTCTCCAAATTTCACAAAAAACTTTTATATAAATCATGAACAACAAACAATGACATGTTTATTGTAACAATTAACAATGACATATCTACAACAATAGTAAACAATCTAGGGTCTATAATACCATGCACAATATTTAGAATAAGCTTAAAAAATAATTAAATAAATAATGGAACTAGTTATGAAAAAAAAATAATGAATGGGTAATACTTGTTGAACTTTTGAAAATACTCCATTTGTCCTTCAACCTAGAAACTAGAATATCTTAGCAAGGTAGAATTGTCACAAATGGACTTCAACCTAGAGAGACACTTGAATTTAATGGATCTTATTATCTTATCCCATATTAGTTGAACCTTAGCCGACACGTGATCCTTATAGGTGCTTGGATCCACTTGGCTTTAAGGGAATATTTGTACTTTATGGATCCACCATGAGTGTGCCATTTGAACTTCATTTATGAACTAAATAGCCAAGGTATAAGGGAGATCCGAGTACTAGGGTGGCGAAAGAGAGAGGCACATCCAATATATAATGGAGATTGGAGAAGTGGGGTGGCGGAAGGTAGGGTTGGGCATGGGTCGGGTTAGTTCGAGTTTGGCGCAACCCGATTTAAAATTTGAACCCGACAGGTCAATAAAAATGGACCTGAAATCGGGTTATGACAAAAATGAACCCGATGAATCTGGTTTGGTCGGTTTTTGGGTTAACTGAAATTGGATAACTTACCTGTTTAGGTCAAGTTTGAATTGGGTTCGGGTCGGGTTTTTAAAATTAACACTATACAATGAATAAAAACTTTCATGTAATACATATGTAGCTTAGTGGTAGAGTTGTTGAAAGGATTTGGTCAACCCACTCAATAAAAACATGACGGATCGGGTTGGGTTCAGGTCAACCCGATGAATCGGGTAAAAATCCCCAGCTCTAGTAGAGGGATTTTTTTTTTTTTTATTACCAAGTTTCCCTTGAAATTAATGATGAGGCTATTTAGTTAGTAGATGGGGTTGAAATAGCACCACTTATCCATTATGTGTTGCATGATCTTTTCAGGGCTCTATGGGACTAGTCCATTCAGTTTGTGATAGATGTAGACTGGTTTGGACCTATACAAAGTTATATGGTTAAGCCTAACCATCTAATTGTCATAGTTATTGCGTTTTGCATGGAGACTTTAGTCCAATTTGATTGACTTTGGACCATAGGTATGAAGACCTTTTAATTTAGATTGGACCCTTGAGATGAGTCACACAAAAATGGAAATCAATAATAGTTTACTAAAAATTGTGCAAATTTCTAAACTTGGTTATTTTACAATGTCATGCAACCGTTTCAAAATTAATTAAAAACTGCAAAAAGAACTGCTTCTAGCTTCCGTTTTACATTTATAATTAGGCCAAGAACAACACTCAAAAAGCTTTTACTTAAGTAGCTACCAAAATGCGCATAAGAGAAAAAGACAGTTTTGTGAATTTAGTCTAAAACAATGGACAATATGGAAGATAACCAAGTTTCAAAGATGTGTTTCAAAATTCAGCAAACCTTGATTGATTGATTTATTTATTTTTGTTGCCTAATCAATTATGAGTTTATTTACGAGTTAATGGATTAACGTGTTCAACCTGTCAAACCCTTAAAAGCATAAGGTCGGTGTGTTTTTGTATTTCATGTGGAAGGGTATTTTTATTCATATGTTAAACTTTGCAATTAAAGAAAATATTAAACCTGTTGAAAATCAAAATAATCACCCAAATTTGTTTTTTCCCTCTAATTTCTCCAAAATAATTAGGAGCCTATTGATCACCTTTAATTTTTTTCAATAACGAGAACAAAATTTATGCCAAGTATATCATTTCTCTAAACATCACTACATGACATTATTCAGTTAAAGTGACGTCAAAATAGAGTATAAGCTTAATCCTATATAATACAATTCCTTAATTATATACAGAAAAAAGCCAAAAAATCACATTGAAGCTGCTCTAGCTTTCACTGCCAAAGAATCGATCAAAGAAGACACAATCTAGACTTTTGGTGAAGCATTAACGACAGCAAAAACTTTAATTTGATAACCATCAGGTACGTAAATTCACTCTTCAGCAAAAACTTTGTATATGAAATCTCGAAACCGCCTCGAATATTGCTTTGGATCAACAGCTGATATTGAAATTGGATCATAGTGAATTGATTTGTATGCATGCTCAAGCTTCTTCGTAATGTCATAGTCTTGAAGTATGTCTATGATACCAAATATCATTACAACTTCATAATATTCTTCGGTTGGTTCTCCCACTAGCTGAAATTCATAACCACTTCTTCTAATGGTCCTTTCGACGAGTGCTGGCATATTGACACCCAATTTAATACGAGCCCACCTACAATATTCAATATATTGTTAATATGCTGGATTTCATTTTTTGGTAGTAAATACTCCAAAGGGTATATAATGAAGAAAAAAAATCTCAAGTGGTGTATTAATATAATTGAGCAGTAATATGAAAAAATCAAGACATATTTACCTTTCTGGGTCTAGCAGAAGTTGGTCCATGTCTACTCTAGATAGTCGAGGAACTGCTTCACCCTCAAGATCACCTACGAGAAAAAAAAAATGAAACTCCATTAGACAAATAATCATATCAAGGGCTAATTATAAATATTAAATGAGAGGCTGATTATAAAGTATTAAAGTATTGTAAACAACCTGTGGCAGTTCGAGCTCTGGAAGGTATCAGTTCCCGATCAACTGTTGTTTCTCTAAAGTGAAGTCCTACCAACAGACTATAGTCCATAATTCTCTCCTGCTCCAGAAACTCGCAATCTCTATCAATTTGCCTGAAATTGAACATATTAAAGACAATGAATGGAAAGCTCAAACTGAGGAACCAATTATAATGGTGTTAAAGCCTAACAATCAAACAAATTTGTTATAGTTCCACCTGGAGAATTCTTGAAACCATGACTTCTGCAACCTAAATATGAAATTTAGATCAAGGTCTTTCAAAATAGTTGTTTCATCAATCTCTGACTCAGGCTTTTCTGTTATGCGACCAAGGGAAGATCCTTTCAAGTCATAGCGTCTATGGATGGTATATTCTGAACAGAATAGGTTTCCCATAATGATAAAGCGCACCTGGATTATCAAGAACATGCAGCAACTAGTAATTTATTCTACATTTTTAAAGCAAACACGATTACTATGAATGACTATCTTAGGCAGTTTCTAACACATACACATATGAAATTAAATATAATATTATTCATATATTTACCTTCCTTTGTATTGGCCCAGTTAACTTTACACAGTGTAAACCATAAAATTTGGTCACTAAAGTATTCTCAAAGGCCCGAACATGATGATAGTAGGCCGGAAGCATCCTCACAAGAACCTGCACCATGTGATCACCAGGATACGGTGAATTGATTTGGGTTTTGAGTAGTTATTTCATGCAAACAATTGCCAGAAAAATAGAGCTCACTTTCACTTCTGACTTCTTTATTGTCTTTATCATGTAGCGATCATCATTCGTCAAATAAAAAAAGCTGCCACTTTTACCAGGAGAGGAAAGCTCCCGAAGGGCATCGTTCCCACAAATAGATATCATGTAATCAGCTGGGTCCACTTTGAACAATTTTCTCAAAGTCCTAGACATAAATAATTATTACACAAAAAAATTGAAAAATTACGGACAGAAAAGCGAAATTGCATGCAATAACAACTTCAGATAGTTTAATACACTTATAAAATCAATATTGTTCAAACTATGCGTTATACTATAATTTGAAGAATAAATTCTAACAATAAATGAGACTTATAGTAGTATAGATTGTGTAACTATTATGTGGGAGCACCACATGACTCTGTATATGATAATATTTATGCAACAAATTTGTAAGTGTGATAAGTCGAGACTTATTAAAATGAATCCTAAGCGAAGTTTTTTTTTTTTTAATTATTTTCCGTGGGCGCTACCAAAAAAAAAAAGGGACATTATAAAATAAGCATGGAAACATTATGGACGTCATACTCCAAAGTTGATTAAAAGTCATCAAATGGAATATTTTTGAAAGCAGGAAGGAATTTTTTTTTTTACCCCAAAGTAATCAAAGTGGTCATTCAAATGAAGAGCTATGTAACCTACCAAAAAAATATGAGCCTATTGATGAGTCCAAAGATTTTAAAACTTTGTCAATCTTCCAATTGAATAATGCCTCGAATCTCATGAAGGAAGACGTTCGCGAAAACCTTTTATATTAGTTGAAAGTGTAATTCAATTCAAGTTGATCAACATCAAATCTCATGATTTCTTATAGGAGTCTATGCTAAATTCAAGGAGTAGGATTCAAATAAAAAAGTGTAAAGATTCAAGCAATAAGTGTGATTTCTTATAACTAGAATATTTTTTATTTTCTAATATTTGGAGAAAACAAATGAAGATACCTGAAACGTTGGTTATGTGAAGCGCCTAAAATTTTTGATGCAAAAAGTCTTAGCATATGGAAAATAATTGTAAATTGAATTATAAAATGATCATACAATAACTTATCATAAGAAAACGAGGATGGTGATTTAACTTATTTTTATATGTAATATTTCATGATATGAAAACTTTTGGTATCTTGGCAGTGAATGTATAAGTCTATGCATCATTGAAGGAAAGCGAAAGACAACTATTTTAATTGAAACTAAGAAAGGCAAAATCATGTCCATTTTGAAAGTAATGTTTGTAAAATTTATGATCAAAACAAAAATGACCAAGTTCTAGCAAATGTCAAAATGAAAAACAACAGAAGCTTCCTCTATTATAAGTTAATTAATTATCCTTCACAATTCAGGTTATTGGAAATACTTGTGTTTAATATAAATGATTTTGCCTTTTAAATTTCAATGGTTTGAAGTAAAAAGATATAGTGATGGGACTTCCTAAGATAGAAACCAAGATGAATCCATTAGAGCTTATCCATTTAAACATGAGAACATCCAAACTCCTCTAAATGAACAAATGCACTGTCTTTTTATGATTATTCCTATATGCCTTGGATTTCTTTATGAAAAAGAATAAAAAAAATTGATAGTATTTAAGGAATTCAAAGCTTTTGTTAAGAAACAAAGTGGAGAAGTGATCAAAATTCATACACAGTGATGGAGGACATAAATTTGCATCACTAGACTTTGAAGGTAATTTGCACAAGTAAATATGTGAAAGAGTAGGTTACAACCTAAAGTTTCTCGGCCGAAGCTATAAGTATACTAGTTTATATTCTAAAAAGTTGCCCAATGAATTTCAATAAAGAATATGACTTCATTTGAAAGCTTAAGAGGCATCAAGTCTTTGGCAAGGGAATTTTAGAATTTTTGTTTGTTGTGTTTACCTCTCGAAAAAGAACAAAGTTGGATTAAAGAGAATGAAAATAACATATTCTTGAAACTTTAAAAAAGAGTTGTCATTAGATGAGTAGTATCTGGAATTGGAAAGAAAAGAAAATGAAAAAACCTCATATGGCTTTTCAAGTGTCATACAAAATTCCAATGCAAAAGTATTCCTACTAGCAACTTTTTTAAGCTCCACTCAAATTAGTTCAAGTGGTATTATTCATCTGAACCAAATTTCTCATCCACTGAATCAACTCCAAAAATAATCAGAAGTCTGAATACGATATTTGAATCATTGAAAACATATATATGCCATGGAATAGGAAAGTCACATGATGGAGCAAAAATTGACTTTGGAGTTAGTTGATCATTTAAAGATAAAGAAGTTGTCATAGTCAAATAGATTACAAGATAAAACTGAATCAAAAGGGAAATATCCATAAGATAAGGCAAGACTTTTGATAGACTTAAAGCTTCAAAGAACTTAAAAAGATAGAAATGATAAAGTTTTTGATATAAATGATAATAAAGGCAAATCGATGTATTCTTTTCTATAATAGAAGTGAAATACGTACTGGAAGAAAGGAGATGCTAGAAGAATTATAGTTTCATAAACCTACAATTTTATAGTTTCAACTAGTTGGAATAACAAATTTGAGGCAAGTCATTATTGCATATTAAGCTAGCTACTACATTACCAAGAGAACAATCAGGTGTCAATAATTTGACAAATGCTTTTATAATATTCTATAATTTTCCCCTCAGGCTATAGCGTCTTGGGAGGACATTGAGCTTGTTCTTGAGTTAGAGGAATATGATAAATATTAAATATTGGTTAAAACATTAGCTATTTGAAAACTTATTAGAACATAATGAATCTAAATTTTCTTTTTGACGAATTTCTCTCAAATGAAATGCACAATTATTTTGATATTTTCAATTCTAGCTTGAAAAATGGGATTGGTTCAACTGAAATTGCACCTAGTTGTTGCACCAAATAACAATAGTTGTTTTAGAAAGTGTAGTTCTAAGATACGCACAATGGTGATCCACTAATCTTTCATCATATCCATTACTTGCTTAATTAGTTGCAGTGTAACCAACTAGGTATATTTTACTTGAAAATGTCATCTACCTAAGAGAAAGGCAAACTCAGACTTTGAATGCTACATGTCTAGCAATTATGACTTTTCTTGAAGGGGCTAAACATATTTGGCCCTTATACATATGGCTACAAGCAAAGTATATTTGTCTGTGTGAAACTATAATTTATATTTTCACATGGCTTGAGAAAAGGAAAGAATATCCAACCAAAAGGTGAGATTAATAGTGAATATTATCCTTAGTTTAATGTGTGGGTTGTCAAATAAAATATGTTGTGGTGTAATATGCAACCAATCAAAAGGTGTGTGGCATTTTATCTTGAGCTAAATGAGTGCTTCCTTTCTACTCTACCATTTTGATGGTGTGTGAGAACAAGAGTGACTACTATTGGTTTCATTTCAGGTCAAGTAGAAAGTGAATGTTGAATTCTCCACCGCAATTGGTTTGTAGTGTTTTAATAGTCCTATCAAGGAGATTTTAACAATTATTTGAACTTTTTTAAGTTTCAACTACTTAAGATTTTAAAGTTAATTGGATATCAAATCAAAATTCTACATGAACCTATAGAATTCATGTAGAAAGATAATGTGATACTGGTAGCGTTCTTTACGAAGACATGACGCTTTCCAGAGATTCACTAGGGACTATTAAAAGATATGAATTAACAATCTTAAGAGAACTATCAAAATGCATTATATTGTTCTTTCCATATTGACATGCTACGTAAAAAGATAAAGTTGACGTTAATTAACATTTTTATTGCAATATGAAATGATTTCTTCAAAACAAATTCAATAGGTTGGCCCAATCTTCTATGAACTTAAGACTTCAACATTTATTTAAAGTTTGAGTTTGTAGTATATTGAAAGCTATGATTGTATTTAGAACTTCCTTAAAAATTGAAAATACTATCTAACTTGGCAATTGTCCTACTTGATCTATAATACTCAGATTTTCTATTGAAGTTGGGTTTTAATTTCCTAAAACTATGAATAGAGGAGGACAAGCCTTTAAGGCATTTACAAATCTATCTAGCTGCTTATAACTTCTATCTGACGAAAAGATTTGAAACGTTTACATAAGGATGTTTTGATAGTTAACTTCATTTGAGCAAAAATAATGAGATTATATGGAGCAGAAGTAGTTGATTAAACTTAGCTTGCCCAAGGAGTATAGCTAGTTGACTGAATGACAAGTTCCTAATATTGGGAATAGCAACTAAGAGAAACCTAAGGGCATGAAGCTCTAATACCAACTTGAAAGCAAAAACAACTTAAAAAGATAAAAGATAAAAGTTATTGCGTTTTGCATAATAACAAAGGCCCCTAAATAAACTATATATTATTTGTAGTAAAAAAGAATTGATATGACATGGAAGGTGCTAGAAGAATTACAAATACACAAATCCAACATAATTGTAGTGTCAAACAAGCAAAAACTTGAGGTAAGTCATTATTAATTATGTTGATTTGGTTAGTGAGTTAACATGTATCAATAAGTTGTCAACATCACATGAATAATGCAGTCTCATCAACTTGATTGTTATTTTATAATCTTCTCATACAAAAGGCTTCACATAAAGTTTAGATATTGACTTTTATGAAACCTTTACTGTGGTTACAAGACTTGAAAAAAAAAATGAACCTAAATTATATTTGCCACTAAAAGAAACAATTATAATAAAAAATTTTCAGCTTGATATTAAGTTAGCCTTGGCTTTCTAAAAGAAGAATGAAATGTTGAGGATCTATAATGCTTTATAGTGAAAAGGGTAGAAACTTAAGTTCACAAACTACAAAAAGGATCTCATTGCATCATGCAAGTGACTCAAGTTTGCTATGTAGAAATTGACAAATATTTCAATTTGGGAGGCTCTAAACAAGAAAAAATGAGCTTCCGTTTGTACCATGAACAGAAATATGAGTATTCTTGTTGTTAGTTTACATGGATGACTTAATGGTTATGAGAATTGATGAATTGGTAGATTTTTTATTTCAAGAACATGATGCACTCTTATGAAATGATCAATTTAAGTTTATTGAATTAGTTTTGGGTTTGAAGTATCAAAAGATGTAGAAGGATTTTTGTTGGTCAAAAGAAATATCCAAAACTCCTACGAAAGAAGTCAAATGAGTGAATGTGAATCCATGGATATTCAACTATTTTTTACTAGAAAGCTTCGAAAAGTTGACGGTGCTAAGAAGACAACATTTTATGGAAGTTTAATTGGAAGCTTTTTCCAGTTTACTACAATTGAGTCTTATAATGATTGTTGGTACCTAACTCTCTAGTAAACAATTCAGAATTAATTGAGAGCTACAGAAATAGTATTATGATATTCAAAGACACTCTTGACTTTGGCATTCCTTAAAAGTAAATGCAAATGTCAAAATTGGTTGAATTTATGAATAATGATTGGGATGGATGTCTTGATGAGATGAGGCGCGCTTCTAGATATGTCTTAGATCTTATATTAAATAATCCTCTTTGTATGTCAAAGTCAGCTTAATAATTCTTAATTGAGATTGAGTATGTAGTTGCAGCTAAAGCAACTTCACAGGTAATATGATTTAGAAGAATTCTTGAAGATGTTACGAAACAAACAAAAGGAAGAAGGAACAGCTCTTTATTGTAACAACAAATTTTTTGTTGCTATGGGAAAGAATCCAATAAGTCATTATAGTAGAAAACATATTTCCGTAAACTACCATTTTACTAAAGAAGCAATTGAGAAACCAAAATTTACAAGACTCAAGAACAAAAGGCAAAATAGCAAAGTGAAGTTCTTCTATCTTAGAAATAAAGTGCATTGAGAGCGAATTTGAAAATTAATGCACTTCCAAATATGTAAAAGAACATTAAATATTCTGGACTCTATTTGAAAGAGTACAAGACTTTCACCTTTTCCAGATAATTTTTAGTTTAATGAAAAGATATGTAGTTGCTCTAAATTATGTAAAATTCTCTTTTTATTTTATAGAAGGAGCTACTGATATTAATTATGTAATCTAAGAAATCAAAGTTAAAAGCTCTGTAGAAATATTGTCAATAAGACATTTCGACAAACTATTGTAAGCCAATGAATATTGAAATATGTTTTGTATTCCTTTTATGTTACCTTAATTTAATTTATGCACTTTTCTTTCATAAAAGAAGTCAAATTTCTTTAACATGAGGGATGAGGTCAATAATCCTTGAAGATGGTGGGAATGAGTTATGTAATCAAATTTCTCACAAAAATAGAGAGTAAAGTAAAGTAAAATATTACAACAATACGAGGTCATACCTGAAAACTAATGGACTATAATCCTTCCATTTAAATTCACAGGATTGGTGGGGTGGAGTATGTTTACTCCCTTCTGACGGAAATTTTGTCCATACTTTTTCCTTGGGGTCAAAAGCCGAAGCCTTCAAATCTAGGGATGCAGCTGGACCAGGTCTTCCCACAGAATACCTATAAAATCACTTCAACATATTGATAATTAATGAAAAAGAATATCATAGAAACGCTTCCATTTTTGTATGTTTTTAAGCTTGGAGCACTTATAGATTACAAAGTTGATGATTTTGTCAATATTAGGTGGTATCGAGAACTTGAAATTTGATTCTAACAAATCTAAGAAACACAAACGAGAATCTCATTGCATGAAATACAACTATTGGCAATCTTATATGAATAATTTTACACTTGTAAACTCTTTTATGTAAACTCATTAATGTAATTGGATGAAGAAACTTTATAATTAACTGAAACTAATTAAAAGATATGATAATCATTCAATAATTCCGTGTGAGTTTGTATTAGTGAGCTTGTAAGTGTGACTTATTATACATACATATATTTATAAATATATAAAACCAAAATAAATAAGAAAAAGGTGAACGACTCAAGCCAAAAACAATTCATCCTACATAATAAAAGTAACATTTTTAAGGTCCCCCTTACGTTAAGGATTTGACAAAATATTGTTAATATTGAATTATAAAAATTTTATAGTAATAACTTTAAATATCTAACCAGCAAGGCTGTTTGTATCAAAAAACTCGTACCTATTATTCTGAGTACACCTACTTTAAGAATGTTAAATAATTTAATTTTTATTCAATCAATCTTCAAAGTTTCACGAAATGATCTCATATAATAAACACATTGAAGTAGATAAATATTCAATTTAATAAAAAATACAATAAAAACAAAAAAGACTTATGAAAGTTGATTAAATGATTTCTTTCTAAAAAATGCTTTTATTACTATCTTACATAGCTTATGAGTTAAAACCAATTACAAAATTGATGAGAAATAAAGAGAAAGATAGCGACAAATTAATTTTGAAAGAACGTACAAGAGAAAACTAAAATTTTAATTTTAATAGAAGGGTTAGGGGAAAATTAAGTAGATAAATCTGGAACCCTTGTTAAAGTATAATTATATTTCATATTTTTTTGTTATCAATTGTTCAATAAAAAATAATATTATTCTATAGTTTTATTATTGTGTTTTATTCAATGGAAAAGACAGAAAAAAGAATGTACTTTTAACAACTTTTTTGGCGGAAAATTTTAAAATTTAAAACAATTAACTCCTACCTAAGAGCAACGAGAATTTTTTTGTTTTAATATATTTAAAAGGTTAAATAAATCAGCTATATCCAATATAAAACAAGATGTATTAACAGATTAACCTGAATCGTAAGAGGAAAATTTTAAACAAAACATATTACCCAAGAAGTTCAATTAGTTGAGTTTATAGAAGATTAACTTAAACTTTTCATCTAAATTAAAATTCTCTTGAGATGTGAGTATAATTTAAAAAAAAAGTATTATCACTACAAATTGACGTGATTAAAAGAGAAAATTGATAAGCAAAATATATGAAATAAATATCAATTAACGTAACAATCATATAGTAAATACTTATGTAACAAAGAGTTTGTATGATAGTCATTGTAAGAATACAATAAAAATATATAATAGAGTTATGAAAAAGAATTATTTTTTACATAATGATAAAACCAAGATGTTGCATGAATAAAATTTAGAAATAAATTAAAACAATAAAAATAAACCTAGCTTTAATTACTTAACTTACCTTCGGATTCTAAAAGTTAAAATGCAGAAGATAGAGGTCTTTTAATATTAATCCCCTCGTTTCTCTATTATTGTTGTTAAGAGTTGTGTGATTCATGATCTCCAAAAAGAAAACAATATATATATTGTAGCATAACAAAAGTTGTTCATATCGGAAAAAATTGCCCCTCAAAATTGTTCATATGTGACAAAATCAATCAAACAACATTTCAAAACAAAAAATTCATAAAGGATTCCTAGACCAATTTTATGTTTTAAAGGGAGAAAAGCAATAGAGATTAGAAACTACCTTATTCCAAGTTGGAGGTTGAGCATGAGCTCATAATTTTTGTGGCCTTTATTAATTGGTTCTCCTTGCCTTTTTCCAGGTTTTGGCAATCTCATTGGCTCCAAAGGGGTGTCTTTATGATTTACATCACCATGATGTTGACCAAAGAAATCATCCTCTAAAACTCTCTCGATGGAAGCATTCTCATAACCATCACCAATATCGCAACCATGGCCGGCAGCACCATCGACCCCCCACATATTCATCCTATCAATGGGTCTCTCCACACCCACGCTTACCCTCCCGTCAATCGACATCCTCTTAAGCTTATCATCACCTTTAGAAGAATGCCACACTGCAAGTTTCTTTTGTGATGGCAAGACAGAGACTTTTTCTCCAAGGGGAATCATGCAATCAGATAAATCCACGTTGTACACATTTTGAGGATCCCATTCTTCGTTACTCTCCACCGAAGACTCCGAAGGGTAATAAGTTCCATTTTGTTCATTAGGGTCCTTACTCCAATTCCCTACATAAAAGCTCTCATCAGGCCATCTGAAAGTTCCATTTCCTTTAGGCAAACCATCTTCCCAATGACCATCGAATGTGTTCCCATTACTCCACACAAAACTACCTTTTCCGAATATCACTCCTTTTCTCCATTCACCAATGTAATAATTGCCATTCTTCCACTGGTACTTCCCTTCCCCTTCTTGCATTCCGCAATGCCATTCGCCATCATACCAATCGCCATTAGCATAGCTTTTGATACCATTACCATGTTTCAAGTTCATCAACCATTGTCCCCTATAAGTGTCCCCATTTGATCCAGTGTATGTTCCAGTTCCATCCATGTATCCATTTTTGAACTCTCCCTCATAAGTGGCGCCTGAAGGCCAACTGAACCTTCCTCTCCCCATCGTTTTGCCTCTACACCATTCTCCTACGTACATGCACCCGTCAGTCCACAAATATTTTCCCTGTCCATGCGGGAGATTATCAAACCATTGTCCCTTATAGTAGTCTCCATTGGGCAATATTTTCTCTGCGATGTAGGTTTCCGCAGTGCTACCGCTATCGCTCTCCGCACCTTCACCATTTTCGTCATATGTATGGGCTACGGATATCGTCCCAAAGATGCTGTTTGCGCGCTTCCTTGCCGCCTGTGTTTTGCGTAACGTAGCCTCCCATGCCCCCCTTACCATGCTACCTTGTTCTTTGCTCATTCTGAACGTACTACTATGCCTTACTCTTCCTTTTAAAATGCCATATTAGAGAACAGCATGCATGGAATATCGAAAATTTGACTAGTACGAAGAAGATATAATAATTGTTACAAAAAAAATTAATTATTAATTAAATTGGCTTGCATTTGAATGATAAGATTGTATAGAAACTAACATGATTTCCAAAATGCAGCAACATCTAATGATCGTAAAATAGGAATGGTTCAATTGTCTTTCTGCTTCTGTGAAGAAAACGAGAAGAGCTTCTGAAACTGAACGAAGATTGATGTTTGAGTCAAAATTTTGATTTTCGTTATTTTCAATTATAGAAGTTAATGCTTTCTTCTCTGATAACGCATAAAGATTTCATACAACCATGATAAAATCTGAACATGTGTCGTTAATTAGTTAGCTTCCTTTCTTATAATTTTTAGTAAATACTTAAAACAATTTGATGGCCCAAGAAAAAGTTACAAGGAGCATATCTCTCGCCCATGCTTCTTGAGTTTCTTTGTGATCAAAGAGACTTGTTCTTCTCTCTTGCGTCTGAAAGGCCCGACACTTGGAGGAAGAAGCGATTTCGTTGCAGTGTTTTCTATAGCAGAAATAGATAACTTCTTTTGGCTTTTAATTATTTTGTTTTACTCTAGCTAATTGTTGATGATATATAAAATGCTATCCTAGGATTTGCACATGATTCCATCTTTGGAATTAAAACACAAGTCGGATAGAGTAAATGATCTAATTATATATATGTGAAAATCGTAACCCAAATAATTGCTTTACATATTCATTTATAAATTAAAAAATAAATAAATACATTACCTTATATATATATATAATGTATAAGTACACTCATTCCACAAAACACTAAAAATCCATGATCTTGTTCATATAATCGTATTATAATTTTCTTTCTCATGGGCTCAACCAAAAAAATTTTCTTCATACGACAAAGCAGACATCCATGCTTTTCTTTTTTTAAATAATTATTCAATCAACTTGAAAACGCATATATAGGCACTTCATAAATATTATTCTACTAAGTGCCTATGCAATTGCAATTCCTAGATTTTTTTTTTAATGATTTTTTTGTTGCTTGAACCTTTCTTAATTATTTTGATAATCCAGATAAATATTATTAGTTTTTTTTTTCATAAACTTTTTAATAATAAAGCAATTAGCTAGGGTGTATGTTGAGTGTGTTGCGTGATAAATGGATGTAAATAATTATACTCTTTTTACCTATTTTATAAACTTCTTAATAATAAAATTTTATTAAAAATAATAGGTGTTTAAAACAATTATTTGATTGTAAATCGTCCTTCTTACACTTCAAATTATTAAAGAGCACATCCAGCATGTAAAAAGATTATGAGCTTTCTTGTGTAGAATAGGGTTACCAATTTTGATGTTAGACTATAGCTAAGGTTTTATTACCAAATGATACCTCAATCCTCGCTTACGCCCAAACTAATATACGGTTATCATAGTATAGCTTAGGGTGTCAGTCCATGAAAAGTGAAGCTAGAGAAAACTCTACAAGACCTTAAACTATGAGAGAAAATAAATTGAATATGGAAATTCTAACTAATTAAAACATAATAATTGAATGAAAATTTGGAGATAAAGCTTTAGACTTCCATTGATTGGATCCAGTACTTTGACTCTTTTAATTCAACTATAACTCAATTAGGGTTTATAACACCAAAATCCCAAATTGGGTAATATAACAATATGCTCAATTAATTCAATAACAATTTCAGGGTTTATTGCTCACAATTATAATTGATAGTTTTCATCTGTAAAACCTAATTCTAGAGAAGACACTATATTTATGAATAACAATGCACCAAAAGATCACGTCTATAATATGAAAACAATCTATTCAAGTCACAATTACACATTCATAATCTTATAGCTCAATAGAATCAAACAATAACAAGATTTATCACAATTGTCTCAAACTTTTATTTAAATCAAATAAAAAATTCAACCCTAAAATTCGAGGTGGGCACATTTACCTGTCCCAATCCAACCCGTTGGGTTTTGATTAGATTGGGTAATGAGCCAAACATGATTTGGGTTCACATTTTTCAACCCATCGAGTTTAGATTTTTTGTTACGTTTTATTGTGAAAACCCGAAATCTGACCCAAATACATTATTTGAAAAATGCTAAAAATATATTGAAATTGATAAGATTCAAACCCTTCATACTCAATGACACGTTTTGCAATATTACCACTAAGTTACATTTCATTTTATATGTATTATTGATAAAAATTTATTTATTGTCTAATACTAATTTAACTGAATCGACCTGACTTGATAAAGATCAACTAAATTAAATAACCCACCTAACCAAAAATCTGACTTGAACTCAAGCATGACAGACTGATTTTTACCCGAAGTTGGACATGGGTTCATTTATGCCAACTCGACAGGTTGTCAAGTTGAATTGGTTTGGGCCAAACCTGACTCGTCCCACTCCTAGCTAAAATATTAAACAATAAAACTCAATCCATGAATTAAAACAAGATCAAAGTATTTTCACCAATCAACTTCTATCCTAGGCTTTACATAAAAAACCTAACTACTCATTCCTGTTGCAATCATCTTTATCAATCTTTAGATAAGAATTGAAGAAAAGAAGAAGAAAAGAGGATTCAATTGTCTCTCAAAAGTCATCCAAAAAGTCCCTTAACTCTCTGTAAAAGATCCTTTTTATAAACAACACCCACCCCCCCCAAAAAAAAAAAGGAAAACTAAGGCAAGTCGGAGTCTTGATTTTTCTGGAGATTGGTCAATGCAAGATGGTCATTTNCCCCCCCCCCCCCCTAAAAAAAAAAAGGAAAACTAAGGCAAGTCGGAGTCTTGATTTTTCTGGAGATTGGTCAATGCAAGATGGTCATTTTTTACGCCGCGACCGTGATTTTTTGCTACAAGAATTATGAAAATCTACAAGTGGGTGATGTGGCCGTGACATTCTTTTGTGGTGGCATTGGATCTCTATCTTCTGAGTGTGGTGGCCTCAACTTTCCTGATGCCACGACGCTAACTTGCTACCTAAAGCATTCATCTCAACCTGAACCTAGCGCTGTGATTAGTACTTAAAAGTATAAATTTATTAAGAGTCTAAATTTTTTTTTTTACACTTAAGTACTAAAAATTGAGGATCTATATAGTTTTAAGCTAAAAAGAATTATTGTTGTAAATTTTTATTTTTGGTTATTTTGATGCAAGCTAAGTAAAATCAGCATAACTTTCAATCCAGAAGCCCCAATTAATGCATAGCTTGAACCTGTAGAAACTTAACATATTTCTACACAAACTTGAAGAACAAACAAAGCCCAGATCCAATGTTTAATGGGTTAAAAGTGGGCTGCAACAGAACCCAAAATTTCATACACTCAGCCTGACATACCTAGACTTCTGGGGCCATTTCTCCCTAAATACATATCCAAATGACATCGTTCAAGATTATTTGAAAATATAAGATAATTATCTACAACTTGTTTGTTGGTCACTTTCTCAAATTCGGAGGGCAAGTTGATCAAAAAGTTGTTGCAACTTGATAAAGTGGTGGGTGACCGAAAATGAATTATAGCCTGACATATCTAGACATCTGGAATCATATCTCTCAAAATACATACCCAAATGATATGATTCAAGAGGCTTTGAAAAGATAAGATGCTTATCTACAACTCGTCTGTTGGACACTTTGTTAAATTTGGTGTACAAGTTGAGCAAAAAGACGTTGAAATTTGATAGAGTGGTAGGTGGCCAAAAATGAATTATTATGCCAGTTCATTGAATGCTCCTCTCCCAATGGTTCATTGGAAAGATACACTTCGGTTTTAGAGAGTTTAGTTTCATTTGTAGTATATTTTTTAGTTGTAATATGTCTTTCTAAACTCTTAGCCAAGGTTAGGAGTGAAACACTCATTTGGTTGTAGTTTTGTTCTTGATACGATTTTGTTCTTCAATGTTATTTCCTTCCAAAGTTTTGAATAAACATT
>JANLJB010030278.1:0-22471 GCA_026212285.1 Bursera cuneata | reverse complement strand
ATATGCATGTCCCCTGCATACCCCAATTTCCCTTTTTAATCCTATTCCCTAACTAACTCCAGCTCACTAACTGCATTATGTTCCTTATTTCCTAACTTACCCTTGCAACACACTCAATTCCCCAGTTTACCCATCCCTCTCTTCCTTCGATAATACTTCCATAGAAGTAGGGATTCATCACGTAGCATGACATATTTAGGGCCCATTTGTTTCAGCTTCTTCAAGTAAAGCTTAGAGGAGTAGAGTTTCTAAAAATAAAGCTTTAATTAAAAATTTATTGGTTGAATAAAATATATAAGTACTTATTAATGTTAAATTATCAACACAAATTTTGTTAGGAAGGGAGAATAAGGTAATTCTTTTAAAATATGGTAGGGTATCTTTGATATTTTTCTTTTTTGAAAAAACTTAAAAAAGTGCTTTCTCCTTAAAGCCTCAATTTGGGCTTCTCTCAAAAGATATAAAATAGTATTTTTAATCATCCATAGCTCTTTTACAACCAAACAACACAACAAAAACAAAAAAAAACTGAAAGAGCTTTTGGCATTAAAAAAGTTCTTTTGATTAGTAGGTAAGCAAAAACAAACATGCTCTTAATATTGATTCAATCTTCTTCTTCCACAAAATTGCAGAATTCAATTGAGATTTATTTTCAAGGGTTGCTGGAGTCAATTTTGTTCATTTTACGTGGGTTTGATCCATTTATTGTTTTCTTGAACAGATGTTGAAATTCATCCAGATATTCGTCAACAATTTTGGGATCCTCAACATTGGCCAAAACATGTGCTTGTTAGATACACATGGTCAGTATCAGACTGCACTGTTACATTTTCTACCACCATCTTTATTGGTCTAGTTGCTCACAGTTTGATTTTAAGTTGAGAACCCCATGACATTAGTTTGTAAGTAAGATTATATGGTTTCAAGTCTGACTTGTAGATTAATTGTTTTGGATTGTTGATAGTATTAGTGGATTCCTTACAAATTTCATTTGTGCTCAGCTTTGGCCACTTTCTTTGGCTTTTACATTAAGGGTTTTGGTTTTTGATTGCTAATCTCAGCAGTTAGTGAATGTGTCAGTTTGATCATGAGGGGTAATAAAGAATAGTTTTGTTAGGTGGATTGGTAGTTTGGTTTTTGTACAGGTTATAGCCCCCCAGAAGGGGGAAAATATCTGCGCGTGTACTTACTATCAGTATAATAGGACTGAGGGTTTGATTGAACAGTATTCTATTTCTTAATGCTACCTGTTTATTCTTTTCCTATGTATCCAATGTGTTGGTGTGTGTGTGTGTATATATATATTTTAATTGATTATAATAGAACTATGGTCGACTTACTTATTTCAGGGAGGAGCAATCAGATATAGATGTGGCTTCTGGATTCTATTTTTTGTTTGGATCGGGTAACTTCAGAACTCAGTTTAAGGCACTAAGTCAGGATTTTGTTATTGATGATGCTTACTACTAGGTCTACTTGGGAGTGTCTCTGAACAAGTGCTATATGACAAAAAATATTCAAAATAATATTCAGTTATATATTGCAGAAGTTTTCATCACTCGTAATTTTTGGTGCAATCATGGTAACTTGTTAAGATTTTGAAGTTGCTGCTTTTATTTAAATATATGGGTTAAATCTTATCCGGAAAACTGCATTTTACTGCCTTAGGAACAAATAATTTTGCTTAATAATTGATTTCTAAAACAGTTGTTGTTTGTACTTGGTAATGATTTATAGCCTGTTGTCCTATCTTACTATTGTAACTCTTTTCTGGTTCATTTACTGGAGAGCTCAAGTGGCTTTTTCTGTTTCTCCTTTGTTGACAAAAAATGGCCAATTAAGAGTGCTCATGTTCTGTCCTATAGAGGGATATATGGCCACCACAATAAGATTTGAGGGCTATTAGGTTTGAGTTGCTTTGTCATACTTTTCAGGAAGAAAAGCAAGGTTACTTTGGTCCTTCTCTTTTTCTTTTAAAATTTATTAAGACAAAAGCATGCCTCTCCTCTTCTGCAAGTCATCTGTAATCCTAATGTCCAAGAGCGTGTTGATTGTCGAAAAGATTGCTAGAAATTAAAATATTTCTATCTGATGACTTAAGTTTGGTACAGAGCTTTCTGAATACTTAAGATTTGCATATATAGCAAGCTCATATTCAAGAAGACAGTCTTAACAATGTGGTTTTGCAATAGGAGAGTTTTATTAACACATACAACTGAATATATTTCGTTCATGCAAACAGGGCTCATGTTGTCCTTTATTCTCTCTATCTACATCTTGCAGTCATCTCGGGACAAATTGGCAAGGTACTGTTTTCTTTCCCCTAAATTAGAGAAGTTTTGATCTTTTCTTTCTGAGCTAGGATCTACAAGACCTTAAGCAATAAATGCTCCTAATTTCATATGGTTCATGGCATCTGTTTCCAGGTTTGTAAGGGAGACTGTTGTAGAAAGCAGCATACCTGCCGGCGAAGTGGCAAAGGTTGAATGATGGAAACCTAAAAAACTTAAGTACGCTGCATCTTGTAAATCTGTCACAGAGAAGTTCAAGAGATTGGTCAGACATGTTCCTGCTCATACTGCTTGTTTAACTGTGAGGATTTATTTGCTCAAGAAAGTAAACTGTTACTTGGCTCTGTGTCTTAGAAGCGAGGAAACGATGTTGACACTCCATTAGGCCCTGTAAGGAACTCGGAGACTAAATGGAAGTTGGTAGTCTTTTAACGGCTTTGTTTGGTTTTGGCGTATGAGAAAAAATTAGCACTGATCTGGTGAATAGTATGTAATCTCTTACAAATATATATATACACCTCAAGAATGTCTTACCTGCATCGATTTTTCAGGTTTTTATAGCTTGCGCTAATTATTTTTTCTGACATTTCAACTATCAATTGTAGTGTTTTTTTAATACATAGATCATGAAAACCTGTTAGAATACCTCCTTAACAAGAAAAATCAGCCGTGACTATGATCGCATCCAAGTTTCATTGAACCTCGGTTTCTTCAGTGATCCTGCATGCCTCAAAATCTTAAATATGAATTACAGAAGTATCGATTTTGTTCTTTTAGGCCACACAAATATTCTGGTTGACTCGTGAAGCTTTTGTTCGGAAAGATTTCTAAAGCAAACCCCAGATTTTTACAACTTCAATCATGTGAATATGAGTTATATAAGATTCATGACGGAGTAAAAATTTCAATTTGTAGAAGAAGAAAATCTTTCGTGGGATGGGTGACATAATAGTATAGAAGTGCCCATTCTTTAAGATTATATGTAGCTATTATTTAATTCACATTTATTCTTTAATTATTTAATTTAAGCGAAGGAAACATATACCACACCCAGACGTTGATGGCTCTCGCTGAACGGATCAAAGCTACGCCGGGGATAACAGGCTGTTGACTCTCAAGATCTCTTTTCGTTTTAAACAAAAGAATGAAAAGAAAACAAACCTGACTTACGAATGCTTAACAAGTAGCGGCGTATCCTCTTGTGGGCTCGGTCCGACTTTTCGAACATTTTATACATATTTATATTAATAATTATTTATAAAATTATTATATATTAATTTTTAAAAATAAAAAATAAATATCTATTTATCAAATTCTCATAAATCTTTTCTTTTATCTGACACTTTAATCACTGATTAAAAATTAAACTAGAGCTTCGCAAAAAATAAAGGTAATGCACTATTTTAAATTTATGCAAGTTCTTTTGCATTTGCGTACGCTTTTGTGAACTTTTGTTGCTCTCTATAAGTTAAATCAATCATAAGCAATTGATTTAAAGATAACAAAATATTTCTAGATCAAACGTGGTTTTATTTTTTATCTATCTTCCTTAACCTTGATTTGAAACTCGTAATAATTAAGGTGTGCACGTAACTAGAGCCACACAGTATTTCCAGATCATTCAAACATGGTTTTATCTTTTATCTATCTTCCTTAACCTTGATTTGAAATTTGTAATAATTAAGGTGTGCAGTAAGTAGAACCACACTCCTACACCTTTTTATCCTAAAATCCATTTCCTGTTTTTTAGTTGTCTAACAAAGTTACAAAAGTCTTAATTTTTTACATATTTAATTCTAAACTAGGTAGATGACAGTTAATTGATTGTAAAAATTCAATAAGTGTTTGATGGCGAAGCTTGATCAAGTAAATATTTTCCACTTAGATTTTGATCAACCTTAGTATGTGTGACATAATTTCAAACGTTAGAGAAGAATTAGAGATTTAAATGGGTTCGGAATTATATATTTTTTCTTGTATGAGTGGTTGATTTGAATTATTTGGATAAAGTATCAAAATTTGAAAATATTAAGATTAGAAACATGTTAAACATCTTAGTTGTTGTTAGTGTTTAATTATTGTGGGCATAATGTCAAACAACCAATTACTTAAACTACGAAAAATCATTTTTTCTTTCTTTAAGAAAGTAGATCAATGTCGACCATCAAGTGATCAGCACACATAAGGTAATATTTAATTATTGACTTGGTTTGAGTGTCTCTATTCTATTTGTTCTTTTAATATTTGTTAACAGTGAAGTAGGAGTTATTATTTTAGGTAATCTTTGTTTTAATATCGAAACAGAACATGTACAAAAGTAGCAATATAACACTCAACTTATAGAATATAATAAGAAAGTAAAAGTTGACGATGTGGGACTCAGTAGCTCGTGTTAACGATTCAAAACTCTTTTATCTACACATGGAACTACTTAAATTGCAATACAAAATGAGATGAGATAAAGCTGGAAAATTTTAACAATACTGAAAAAATGGTGTTAAATGTTGATATTTTATTTTAATTTCCCCTTGAACAATATTTCAAAGAGCATAATCACACCGAGTCCTCCATATCTAAAAGTTCTTGAGTCATGTGTAACTCCTAGCAAGCTTAAGTAATCTATAAAATATCTCATGCATGTATGCAGCTCACATTCAGAATAATTGCTTGAAGTTACATGCATCGAAGGTCAGAAAATGAGGGATACTTCAATAATCTGAATATTGAAATCATAAATTAATCGACTTAGAGAGAATGAGCTGAATAAAACCTTAGCTACTGAAATATATGTAGATATATATATATATACATATCGAGCCAAAAATCCCAACATATATTTACATAAAGAAGCTAAAGCGATTATGAATTCAATCTTCAGTGGAGTACTCTTTCACTTGTTGAGACTAGTTCTTGGAGATTAAAGAGAGCTTCCATGCATGCATGACGTCTAAAGCTTTTGGCAAGCTTTCAACATCTGATCAAATAACTCAGGCGGGCATGATGCAAGCTTGATCGGACCATCAATTTTTATGTCAAGGTGGTCGTCCAGTGATTGATTCATGAGTTCCTGTAACGGTGGAAAGGAAAGATATTTCACCGGAACTTCATATCTCTTATCCTCTTCGCCAACGTAAATAGCCACATAACCTCTTCGAATCATAACTTTATTATTGGCATTTTCAGCTTTCCCTGTTACCGCTAGTAGTCGCTTGAAGAAATTCTTCCACACATACATAGGCAAACAACCTTTTGGAACTTTAACCATTCCAGTCTTCTTATTAGACTGTCTTCCGCCTATCTTTCTGATAAGAGAATTGATCATTTTCAGCAAAAAACTTTCAGCCAAATACATGATTATCGGTTGATACAGAGATCAGAATCTTACAGAAGCCACTAGGGATAGGAGGAGGGTTTGTACCAAGAATGTTAAGGGTGTTGGAAACAATTTATAGTACAACGAATGCGCAAGTGGTCGTAAGCTTCTGGATTCTTTCGTACTTAAGGCATGGTCGTCATTGGTCGATTGTTATAGTCGAAACCTATGTAGCTTGACTTCGTAATATAATTTACCAAGTCAGCATATATATATATATATGAATATAATTTATATTAGGGTTGATTTCATTCTAACTTCTACGAGTGAACTTCTGTTCCTGATTCATCAATCATGAACAATATATAATATATAAAGATTATTAATTTAAATGTGTAATTATATTTTGTTAGTCCCCGGATATATTTTTATATTTTTTATAAAATATTATTAATCTTTCAATTAAACTAAATTATTGCATCACAAAACATCAAATGTAACTGTAAGTCTGATAAAACCTGCTCCGGCTGGATTATATTGACCTTTATAGATAGTGTTAAGTGATGCGGCAACAACTTAATTAAAATACGATAGGTTAGATATGACTAATGAACTAATATAAAAAGTAATATTAAACTCTTAAAAGAATTATTAAAAATATGATGTGACATTATTATACATTTATATAATATATTAAATATTAAATTTATTATAAATTTTGAGATAATTTTTTGTTCTTATATTAAATGATTGGAGAGCACTCATATGAAGAAAAGCATAGTAGTGTTGGTCTCTTCACTCTTCATTAATTTGTTTCGATCCCAGTTGGACCGTTCGGTCCTAAGTCCAGAAAACTTAAATAAAAAAATGGGAAAATTCCAAGAACCCCTCAATTAAATTAAAAAAAAAACACTTAGCTCTATATTTTTATTAAACTAACATTTACCCCCCAAAAACCCTAAAAAACTAACACTTATCCCCCAAATATTTGGGAGGTAAGTATTAATTTTGAAAAAACAGTGTTAATTTTTTGGGAGATAAATGTTAGTTTAGTAAAAGTGTGGGGTTAAGTATTTTCTTGAAATCTAATTGGAGGGTCAGAGAAAATTCCCTATAAAAAAATGGAGGGTAGGAATTCTGGCATATGGACCGTTCGGTCTGCATGCTAGAATTCCTAGCCTCTCTTTTTCTAGTTTTTTTGGGCTTAAGATTAGACGGTCCATATGCCAATGCCAAAGTAGGGGGCGATATATATTTGGTATATTTTTAGATTTCAACTACTTTTAGATAAAAACTTTAAGTAATTAGGCTGTATGACTATTTTTACAATCAGCCCCCAATTTTGGATATTTGTCAAATTTTTCGAAAATGAGAGTTACTTCATAACTCTAAAAATTGAAAACCATAATCAAATTAATATACCTAGAGATATTATGAATCTAAAGTTATTATGAATACATAATAGCAATCGTGAGGTTGACATGTCAGAGACTAAACTTGGAGGTTAATTTAATTAAGAGAGCTTCCATGCATGCATGATGTCTAATGCTTTTGGCAAGCTTTCAACATTTGATCAAATATCTTAGGTGTGCATGACGCAAGCTTGATCGGATCATCAATCTTTATGTCAAGATGGCCACCCACAGTGACTGAATCATGAGTTATTGTAATTGTGGAAAGGAGATATATTTCACTTGAACCGCATGTCTCGTATCCTCTTCGCCAACGTAAATAGCTAGCCACATAACCTCTTCGAATCTCAACTTTATTATTGGCATTTTCAGCTTTCCCTGTTACAGTTAGTAGTCGCTTGTCGAAATTCTTTTAACCCACTTTATACATTGACAAAAGTTTTGCCACAAATCTCTTCGTTTGAACCATTTTTGACATAAATATAGAGAAAAACACCGAGTCTACCATACCATATATATATATAGATAGAGAATAATTTTGATGAAATGTTACAATGGGATTGACAAATAGGTTATCACGAACGCCATCAGCAGGCACAGCAGCTTTGGATATTCTAAACACGAGTACTACTACGATACTACTTGGGCATGCATGAAGGGAAACAGTCTTGTTCTATTTGTCAACCTGGTAATGGTGTGCATGTGTTTCTCTATTGACGGCGGACTAGCTAGCGTACAATAATGGCCTTCTGGCATTCTCCATCACGGACGCCTTGGCCTCCCACTCAGTGATAGAAGGAATAACGGAATCCAAGTGAAGTTCTTGGCGTATTATTTCAATTTACATATACGACAAGTCGCTGATCACGGTCAACTAAAACATGTAATGTTTGAGAGGAAATAGAAGTGGTCAGGGGAACACGTCGAGGTCCATTCTGGTTTGCTTATCTAATTTGGAATAAATATTATTTACGTAAGGCATTACGTCATTATAATGATGTCTGTCCAATTATTTATAATTTTAAATATGTTGATATTACATTAATGGCCTCTTTTTCATATCAAACTCACTTTGAAGATATATATAAATCGATGACCTTACAAATTTATTATGCAAAGGCTTTAGTACTCATGAGTCATTAAAACTTGCGTTATTATTATTTTATTTTATTTTATTTTTGTTTTTCACCTAAAGAACAGCAAAATCCACTTTTTTTATTTCCCTTCTACAACTTACTTTCTTAATTTAATTTAATTAGCAATAAGTAATTTTTAATATTTAGTGCTTCTTATACTTAAAATTTTTAGTTTATACTTGGCCCTCCAAAGCTCGGTTCCGGCCCTTTTTATATGTAAAGAGATCCACTCTCACACAAATCTTGTCTTGAAGGCTTGATGAACTATCATTTGGTTTGGATTTCTTTTTTAGTCCTCTTTAAACTATGAAAAGAATCCTCACAAAAGTTGAAAATGGAAGAATATATGAAATTTGTAATTTCACAACCCATATAAGTTTTTCTCATTGTAAGGATCAAGAACTTACCACTGGACCAGCACTGATGGGTTGGGTTATTAGGCACCAAATGCCACGTGAACGGTCTCCCTATAGTGTCCACGTGTCAGCGAAGCTTACAGGAAAATTGTTGGCCCGCGAGGATTGAGTGCTGACGATTGGGCCAAAAATTATAAGTAATAGTCATAATGCTACTTTTATTTTCTTATACACTTGGTAGTGCATAGCCCCTCATTTACACGTGTTGTGGGTAGGTCTAGAGGGTTTTGCAATGCACAGGTGGTTTGTTAAACACGGATGCCACATYGACGGGTCACCAAGTGTCCACGTGTCAGCGATTCCATTGTAAAATTGCTGGCCCTCGTAAGGCTAACAATATTGTATAGCACGTCATTATAACGGCACCATATATTTATTATGGAAATAACTTCAGTTATAATTGTGACTAAAATTATAATGTCGATAAGATCAAAAATTTTAAAATACACATATTGTATTATGTCAACATTATAACTTAATAAATCCATTTATTGATAAGAAAGTATTTTCAAATGGAAGATATAGAAGTCTGGTACTATATCAAGAATTAAGAACATGATCAGAAAAATGAGAGAAATGATATGAAAAATTGAGAGAAACTATATTCAATCTTTATTATTGAACAATTGCAACTCAGGATAAGGATTCTTCTTTATATACAATACCTTGTAACAACTTTAACTAACTTGTAATAGAATTTAACTAATACCAACTACGACAACTAATTTGCTTATTAACAGCTGATATTCTTCTTTTCTTCATGTTTGGCAGTCTCCTCTTTAGACCTAAGCTCCGTATTATCAATAATAGAATCTATACTCCAACAGCTATCTATATTAATTCATATTTATTCTTCCATTATTGTCCAATTAATTCTATCACTTAGCGAAGGAATTATATATTATACCCGGATATTGATGGCTCTCGCTGAACGGATCAAAGCTACTCCGGGGATAAAGGTTCTTGACTCTCAAGTCTCTTTTCGTTTTAAACAAAAGAATGAAAAACAAACCTGACTTACAGATGCTTACAACAGGTATATTAAAAAACAAAAACAGTAAAATAAAAAATATTAGAATTCCACAAACACTCAAACCAAGTCAAGGGAACGTGACGTCTTCTGGTAATCTTTTTTCTCATATACTCTGTTTCCCCAAATAAATAAATAAATCAATAATCATATAGCCAACATTTTGAATAAAGGGTTCTAAACAGTGACTCAATTACAAGTGAACTGACTGGAAAGAATATGAAGAATTTTGACTGATTGTCCAAGTAAAGATCGAATTCAATCCACCTAATAGCTGTTAGCTTCCGCAGGCAAGATTCAGTAATTGATCAAATATCTCAGTTTTACAATCAAGCTTTATGGGGCCATCGATCTTGGCGTCAAGGCCATGATCGTCCAGCGACTTGCTGAGGAGTTCTTGGAATGTTGGAAGTGAGAGATACTTTACTGGAACTTGATATCTCTTTGCCGCTTTCCCCACATAGATAGGCAAACAACCTTTTGGAACTTTAACCATTTCAGTCTTCTTATTAGACTGTCTCCCGCCTATCTTTCTGATAAGAGAACTGATCATTTTCAGCCAAAAACGTTCTGCTGAATACATGATTATCGGTTGATACAGAGATCAGAAACTTACAGAAACCGCTAGGAATAGGAGGGTTTGTGCCAAGAATGTTAAGAGTGTTGAAAAGAATTTATAGTACAACGAATGCGCAAGTGGCGTAAGCTTCTGGCTTCTTTCGGAATTAAGGTTGGAGTTAGACATGGTCATCGGTAGTTGATTATCATAGTCAAAACCCATTTAGCTTGACTTCGTAACATAATTTACCAATTCAAATATATAATGGAATTTAGAGTCGGGTTGATTTCATTTTAACTTCTACGAGTGAACTTTTGTTCCTGATTCATCGATCATGAACATTATATAATATATAAAGATTATTAATTTAAATATATACTTATATTTTCATTTCTTTAGTCCCCGGATATACTTTTATATTTTTTATAAAATTGTATTAATCTTTGAATTAAACTAAATTATTACATCACAAAACATCAAATGTAATTTTTATTGCATTATGAGTTGGGAAGGATTAAAGAAAAAAATAAAAAGAGGAAGAAATAAAACGATAACTAATCAAAAGAGAAAGAAAAAATTAAGTTCGGATAAAAATTGGTGCGGCTTGATTATATTGACCTTTACACGATAGTCTTAAATGACCAGCAACAAGTTGCATGGCCCAGCATAAATGCCTTGACGCAGATAGATCATTCATTCATTTAATCTTCATAACCATGAAATTGGATGTAATGAGCTCTTCATATAAACTTAATCGTGACCCAGAGCCAGAAGGTATTAAATGCAGGCTCTGTTCCATTGTGGCTTGCTCAACGGCCTCCTGAAGTTTCTAGTCAATATTGGTCTACGCTTTTCATTACTTTCAAACCACTTATTTGTTTTTTTTTTTTTTTTTCTGATATTGATATGAACGATTTACTGGTGAATATTCTTTTTNATTAATTTCAAACCACTTATTTGTTTTTTTTTTTTTTTTTCTGATATTGATATGAACGATTTACTGGTGAATATTCTTTTTTTTTTCTTATTATTATTTGACATAAATTTTTAGACATTTTATTCAAATATCGAAAAAATGGTAAAATGTTTTATTGAAATTAAACTGAACAAATTTCATGAGTTATAGTTCTGGACATGCCATAGTACGTTATACAGTAGATGAGGCAAATGAACCATTTATCGTCCAAGTAATTGAACAATGGCCTATCAGCGAGTTGTACAAGAGTTACATATCACTCATTTTATAGAATATAATAAGAAAGTGAAAGATGACGATGGGGATTCACAAACTCGTCTGAAGGATTCAGATTTTTTTATCATGGGACTACTTAAATTTCGATACAAAACGAGACAAAGCTGGAAAATGGTGTTAAAATTGGTAAATTTGATTTAATTTCCACTTCGACAAAATAAATTCCAAAGAGCATGATCACTCCCATATCTAAAAGTTCTTTATATATATATGTTTTCCATTAGCTAAGATTTTATTTTATGGTCGTCCAGTGATTGATTCATGAGTTCTTGTAACGGTGGAAAGGAGAGACATTTCACCGGTACTTCATGTCTCTTATCCTCTTCGCCAACGTAAATAGCCACACAACCTTTCCGAATCTCAACTTTATTGTTGGCATTTTCAGCTTTCCCTGTTACCGTTAGTACTCGCTTGTAGAAATTCTTCGAACCCACTTTATTCATTGACAAAAGTTTTGCTACAGATCTCTTCATTTGAGCCATTTGTGACGTAAACAGAGTCTAACATAACCATATATATATATATTATATATAAAGAGAAGAATCTTGATCACACGTCACCAGAGGGTTGACAAATAGGTAATCACGAACGTCATCAGCATGCACATATTAGCTTTGAATATTCTAAACAGGAGTACTACTACTATAGTACTTGGACATGCATGAAGGGAAATAGTCTTGTTCCATTTGTCAACCTGGTAATGGTGTACGTGTGTTTCTCTATTTACGTTGGACGAGGGTTCAGTATCGGCCTTTTGGAATCTCCATCACAGGCGCCTTGGCCTCCCACTCAGTCATAGAAGGAATAAGGGTATCTAAGTGACGTTCTTGTCGTATTGTTTCAATTTACATATACGACAAGTCGTTGATCGCGCTCAATTAAAGCACGTTACGTTTGAAACGAAATAAAACGGGAACACCCAGATAAATTTTTTAAAAATATTTAACTTTAAATTTTTATTAAACTAATATTTATCTCCTAAGATCTTAACAGTAATTAAATAAATTTTAATATTTAACTAACGAGGAGAATTTCCTTTAATGAAATAAGATATTTTTTTAATATTTAACCAAACCTTGGGGGTGTCTATATATTTACCCCGTGGTTGTCACCTACATAAGTTTTTCTTTTATACAAAAAATATATGCTTTCACACGGTCATAAGTTAGATATATGAATTTCACGTTTTTGAAATTTCACTATTTTCAAAATATTTTATTGTTTCTTCTACTGTTTTTAAATTTAAAAGTATAATAATTTAAAAATTTTAATTAAATTCTCGAGAAAAAAGAAGATATTTATTATTTATGATAGAATAGATATATCATATTATCATATTGACGTAGTGTGGTATAATAAATATAACTTTTCATTTTATTAACATATATTATAAAGAAACAAATAATAAATAATAAATATATTCTTAACGTTTTAGAAAGTCAATTTTTTATAAATAAAAATAATTTTTGAAGTAGTAAAATTGTGTGTTAAATGTTTTCTTTTTTTGTTTTAACATGTGTTTTTATAATATAAGAAATAAGAGCACAATAAGGAAATGAGTAATAAGCAAATGAGCTTTTGATCAATACAGAATGAATTTTCATTAATTTGTCACAAAACTTTGACCATTTAGAGTCCAAAGATCATAAAATCATAGAAGTTTTGCGTACAACATATATATGTACAAATACGTAGAAAGTGAGAAATATGGTTCGTGGCAACTGTTTCCAGGTTTGTAAGGGAGACTGTAGTGGAAAGAAGCATAACTGCTGGCGAAGTGGCAAAATTTGAATTATAGAACCCTAAAAATTAGCACTTAAAATTGGGTGAATTGGATGTAATCTTTCACATATATATATATATACACACATAAACCTCAAGCATGTCTTACCTGCATCGATTTTCAGGTTTTATAGCTTACGCTAATTAATTTTTCTGTGACGTTCCAACTTCAATTGTAGAATATTTTAATCTTAGCTCATGAGAATTCCTGTTAGAATACTTCCTTGGCAAGAACCAGCCATTGACATGATTGAATTCAAGTTTCATTGAACCTTGGTTTCTACAGTGCTAGCTCCTGCATGCCTCAACATCTTTACCATGAATTACAATTTAAAATCGACTTTTTTTTTTCCTTTTTCGCCACACATTTTCTCGTTGACTCGTGAAATTTTACTTCCAAGGGATTTCAGAGAAGCAACGTCCACATTTTCACAACTTCATGTTTATGTAGACTTTTACATTTTCTTGTTGACTCGTGAAGTTTTAGATCCAAGGGATACTGATGGCTCTCGCTGAACGGATCAAAGCTACTCTGGGGCTAACAGGTTGTTGACTCTCAAGTCTCTTTCCGTTTTAAACAAAAGAATGAAAAACAAACCTGACTTACAGATGCTTACAACAAATATATTAAAAAACAAAAACAGTAAAATAAAAACATTAGAATTCTGCAAACACTCAAACCAAGTCAAGGGAACGTGACGTCTGCTGATCAACTTCTGGTAATCTTTGTTTTCATATATCGAAACGGAGCATGCATGTTTACCCAAATTCATAAATAAATCAATAATCATATAGCCAAAATTTTGAATAAAGGGTTTCTAGACAGTGACTCAATTACAAGTGAACTGACTAGAAAGAATATAAAGAATATTGAATTTTGACTGATTTTCCAAGTAAACATCGAATTCAATCCACCTAAAAGCTGCTAGCTCCTGCAGGCAAGATTCAGTAATTGATCAAATATCTCAGTTGTGCAATCAAGCTTTATAGGACCATCGATCTTGGCATCAAGGCCATGATCGTCCAGCGACTTGCTGAGGAGCTCTTGGAATGTTGGAAGTGAGAGATACTTTACTGGAACTCGATATCTCTTTGCCGCTTTCCCCACATACATAGGCAAACAACCTTTTCGAACTTTCACCATTTCAGTCTTCTTATTATACTGTCTTCCGCCTATCTTTCTTACAAGAGAACTGATCATTTTCAGCAAAAAAAGTTCTGCTGAGTACATTTTATCGGTTGATACAGAGATCAGAATCTTACAGAAGCCACTAGGAATAGGAGGAGGGTTTGTAGCAAGAATGTTAAGAGTGTTGAAAACAATTTATAGCACAACAAATGCGCAAGTGGCGTAAGCTTCTGGCTCCTTTCATAATTAAGACATGGTCGTCATTGGTCGATTGTTATAGTCAAAACCTATTTAGCTTGACTTCGTAATATAATTTACCAATTCAGCGCATATATATATATATATATATATATATGAATATAATTTACATTTTAACTTCTACAAGTGGATGGTATTCCTGATCCATCAATCACGAACAATATATAATATACAAAGATTATTGATTTAAATATGTAATTATATTTTATTAGTCCCCATATATATTTTTATATTTTTTATAAAATGTATTAATCTTTCAATTAAACTAAATTTACATCTCAAAAAATCAAATGTAACAGTAAGTCTGATGAAAATTGCTCCGGCTGGATTATACTGACCTTTACACGATAATGTTAAGTTATGCAGCAACTTGCCTTGGCGTGACCTAAAGAGATAATTAATTCATTTAATCTTCTTAATTATGAAATCAAGATGTAATGAGCTCTTAATATATATATGCTTAATCGTGACCCACTGCCAGAAGGTATTAGATGCAGGCTCTGTTCCATTTTGGCTTGCTCAACGGCCTCCAGAAGCTGCTAGGCAATATTGGTCTACGCTTTTAGTTACTTTCAAACCACTTCCAAATTAACTATTATGCTCAGTCTTTCTAATGATGTCTATCCAATTATTTCTAATTTTAAATAGACTTTTAAATATGTTGATATTATATTAATAACCCCTTTGAAGATAATATAAAAATCGACAAATTTACAAATTTATTATACAAAGGCGTTGAGTACTCATGCTTGTATTCTTTCCATTTTATTTCTTCTTTATTTTTACTTTGCAAAATATTAAAACTTGCGTTATTATTATTTCTTTTTCGTTTTTTCTATATCTCACAGGTTTTCACTTTAAAAAACACCAAAATCCATTTTTTTAAATTTCCCTTTTTATCATTGGTGGTTGATAAGAAAGATATTAAAAAGTAAGGAAAACAAATTAAATCTCAATTTTATATACTTCATAAAATTCACGTATCCAATTTATAAATCAGAGCGGAAAGAATCATAATTCCTTCTTCATATGGTTCAACCAAAAAAAAAAAAAAAAAAATCATAAGAAACCAAGAAAATTACACAACCTCGACTGTAGTGAAGAACNAAACCAAAAAAAAAAAAAAAAAAATCATAAGAAACCAAGAAAATTACACAACCTCGACTGTAGTGAAGAACCTAGAAAGTTGAAAATTTCCAAAGCGACCGGGATATTGTGATGCAGAGATCTGGTTCTTTCGATGTTTCGGGCGAGTTGTTGGCAAGCTTCAGTAACTGGTCAAACGTCTCAGGAATATTTTACAGGACCATCGGTGTCATTGTGAGGACTGAGGATCCGGGATCGTCACCCTGAGATTGCTTCAGGGCTTCTTCAGTGCCAATTGTAGCACAAACGAAAACCTTTCACGTATCCATGCAATTACTACGCAAAGATCTCCATTGGGCTCGATTAGAATCAGCCCATTCTCCGATGTAAATTTGTAGTGTTTGGGCTAAATTACACTCGGAAAGATCCTCCACCGGAAGTTTGGGCCTACAGGTTAATTAAAGTTAAAAAATGAAATCATTTATAAACCAATTTCAAATTAAAGATCGATTTAAAAAAGAAAAAAAAAGAAAGAATAAATAGTGAAAATAATAATCCACATGGAGAATTTAGTAGTTGTTGGTGGAGGTGGTGGTGAGTGATGAGTAGGAGAAAAATGTAACGTCTGGTGTTTAGTGGTAGAAATAGACAAGAGAGGAAATGGCCAAATGGAAATGAAGAGGCAAGTGTTAATGGCAATGTACAGGAAGAATAACTTTTCTTGCTACCCAATTCTTGACATGAACAGATGTTGCTGTAGAATACAAGGCAGGATATCATCTAGGGTTGACTTTGAAGAAAAAGTGCCATTTGTCAAAACTTGATTAGGTAAAGAGAAGGAGGAGATGGGGTTGGTTGGTGCCTCTCAAGGATTTGTGTTTTCGGAGGATATATATATAACAATATCAATATGAACAAGTGATGTGATGACCCACTTTGATCTATTTAAAAGATTAGAAGAAGTGGGTAGACATTGGAGGATTGGTTGGTCCCCACTACTCTTAGTCATAGATTCATGGGATTCTACGAATTTTATAAACCCAAACAGTAACTTCTACTTTTTCTTGTCTCAAATTAGGTTCACGAGGCACTGGTAGTACTACTCCCTTCCATCGTCTCGGCTTTTGCTTTAACCAATTATTATCTTTTTCAACTAAAGCAACAAGTAACCCCACGTCTAAATAAGATTACTGTCTATCTTAGGATTCATGCGTCTGTCCTTTTTGTCCAAATCCAATTAACTCCTATAAATCAATTCATAATTTTATTAGTTTGTTGATTGTATTTTTGTCGAAGTTTGAGAGAAAAATGTATATAAACTATCAGCCATATCAGATTGGATTGGCTGCATTTACAAATACAAGGCTTTCCCCGAACTGTTGAATACATTGTCTCCTTTGAAGTCTCCCTCAAGATAAAGCTAAGAATAAACAAAAGAAGCTGAGTATGTTTTGTCGCACAAGCTGAGAAAGACTGAACCATGTGGAGACCATTTGCTACAGGATATCCCTTATTCCATCCCATATTAAATGAGATGATAAAGCTTTGCAATTTGTTTTTGTTATCTTAAGGGAGTTTGTTAATTTACTTGCCAGGAGGAAACGTTATCCAAATAGAAAATTAGTAACCTTGTAATTAAGCTTTTTGTTTAGTTAATTAAGCATGATAACATGTCTATTAAATTAATAAATAAGCATTAATGGTGGGATCAAAGAGTGGTGCTATTCATTAAGAAATTAATTAATAGTTATAGTATATAATGTTTACCATCCTTTTAAGAAGAAAAGTAATTAATGTCATCATTTCATGTTATCGAAAAGCTTGGGTTCAACCCAGTTCATGGACCAAGTTGTAGAAACATAAAATTAAAAACTTAGAAAGTGTTTAGCTTTAGCATGCATACTGTTAAAATGTACTTCAATCTGCATAAATCTCGCTCTAATTTGCTACAATAAATCAGAAACAAAGTAAACAATGGCACTAAATGGAACAAGTTGGAGCTACTGTTTCAAAATAGCCTTGACTGCATATGCTGAAAATTTGGTTGGTCCAATTCGGCATCTTTCGTACACTTATACTCACTGGTCCCGATTCCGACTGAAATGCAAACAAGCAGATGCAATATATTTCAGATATATATATATATATACATACCACGCATGCATACCTAAAGTACGGCCATCCAGGCTCTTTTCTTTGTTAATTATGGAAAAGAAGTTAGTAGAATAAACATATCTCCACCCCAGCCATCCTAAACACATCATGGACAATTTAGGTTCTTGTAATTTACTAATTGCAGAGCTTCAAGTTGAATGTTTCAGTTCAGTTCAGTGTATGCTTATCAGTTATTACTGTCAATATTCAATGGAATATGTTGCCAAAAGCTACCTACTCCACTTGGTTCGTTTTGGCTTCTCGTTGTCGCTGCATATATTATGTTTCTGGGTAGGAGTCTTTACTCTTTCAGTGCAAATTTCAATGCATATATTTGGAATTGGCGTACTTTATGTAATATATTCTAGCATGCAGCAGTCCGTCCAATAGCAGATCTGTATCTGCCTCCGCATACCGCAAACAAATATCCTGACTCAGCTCACTGAGGCAGGTTTCAAGTTGATTCAATTCTTATTGGCCGCTAAGTGAAAGTGTGTGTATATATTATCTCCAAGTGCTGCTTATAATGAGGCTGAAGCTATGATCACTAGACATATATTAACGAAATATTTGAACTTGTCTCCATCAATAGACATCCAAGAGGTTTTAGTTGAAATATCTTAACAATTTAGGTGAGTGTGGGAAGAAAAGGGGACATGGGCATCATCATTCATCATTTTGTTCGCAAACCACAAATAATTGAAGCAGTGAACCAAACAAAAGATAAAGAAAGCCAAGGCAAAGCCTACTTTTTAATTAATACCCATAACTAGGAGCAACAAATAAATTTTTCTCAAAGGAAAAAGAAAGCTATACCAACACATATAATGCTGGCTCCTGGCTCCTGCCCGTAGATCCTAAAGCTACAATCCCAGGTGTAAAGAATTAAAGTCTGTGATTAGGAACTCAATTTTTTATTAACAAAATGTTAACATTAATGAAAAGGCCAGTGGAAATGATTCTATATGGTTTATATTTTACCTGAAAGGCTGAAAAGTTCTTGAGCATTAAAATTTGATCTTTATGCAATAAAGAGTGCTCCACCAACCATTTTATTTATTCTTAGCATATAGTTCAATAAATAAAATCAGTGTGAGATAGAAATGTGTGAAAGTAGAAATATTCTTTTTCTAAATACGGTGAGCTTAGTCAATTGGATCCCATGAATAAGCAAACCGTACGTAGCACAGCTAAGACCTTCTAGCACCCCAGTCCTGAAAGAATTCTACCTATCATTTTATGCAAGAGCCAAGTTGGAAAGCAAGTGACTGTTTGAGGGACAAACGGGCTCAACCTAAGCTCTTCTTGAAAACTGTCAGAAGTGAACTGATTTATACCCAAAAAGCTCAATTTAATTAACAACTGTAGCTTGGTTTCTTTTGGATTCTTTGCAGTTCCCTTTCTCTGCTAATCTTAATTAATTTATAAAAGGGACCAATATCATGTGGGGACACAGCCCACCGTCAAATCGTATTTCATTTATTTCTTTTTCAAGTGTACTCATTGTTAAGTTAGGTATACATCACCAGTGGAATGCATGATTTGACTGTAATTAACTTAAATAATAATGCAAATTCATGAATTCCCTCATAAAGATGATATAGTTTTGCTCGCATTTTGTATGGTAGGGAAGGCTTCGAGAACATAAACAACACAAACAGGCCCTGAGGAATGTCCCATTATTCGAATGTATAGGTAAAGACTAAAGAACAGAATACAGCAACATTATGATTCACATGGTTTCCAGGAAAAAACCAAACTAACTTCAGAGAGTAGAATCATGTTTAGCAGTTCAAATTACACTTTTGATTCCAACCATCTTGACACTAACAGAACGTATAATCAGAAATTTTATGCCAGTGTAGAGCATTAGAACCCTGGAATGACGCAGAGACGAACATTATTCTTTATAATGCCATATTTTTCCAATGTATAGTTACATGTCAAGTTCTGGTGAACATGCATGATGGAATAGGCAAGTTTACTTGATCAGTTCTTCGATTAAGAACAGAATTCAATATTTAACGAAATCATTGCTTTTATAAAAATCAGTTCCAAAATGTTAGTGAACATCGGTCAAAACTACGGCTCTGTTTCCGAAAACAAGATTCAGATTTGAATTATGAACCATGAACCAATGCAGTTCCAATGACCAAACAGGGCTCTACTGTAAGCAATTTCCGTAACCGAAAACCTTGAGAACGTGGATAAATTTAATTGGTAATAGGATATTGATTCCTCCTGTAGAGCAATGGCATGAAAATGCAGCCAAGTGACAGTCCAAACGAAAACCAAATGCGGTGGCATTAGCGCGGGTATGAAGAGCAAGTGTTAAAGCCTAGCACCTAAGCTTGATCCTATAAACCTAAATTTCAGGTAAATAATTAGTAAAGTTCAGCATTTGATAATCTTAACTTTTAATCCCGAGTTAACTTTCGACCAACTTTTCAAATAAAAGAAAATTGCTTAGCTACCGATAACCTGGCTCCGAGGCCCACACATACTGTGAAATTGATAACCGCATTTTAGCAGGAATGATATTTTTTCACCACTTAAAAGCCAAGTTTTAATCAGAAAATATATCACAGGCTACTCAGAGAAGACATCCATAATTTGTGGCCAAAACTATACACTATATATCCTAGAGTAAAAATTGTCCTATTTCAATTGACTAAAAAAAGGAAAAGAAAAGAAAAAGTACTGTCCTACCCTCAGTAATCACTTCGCCTTGTCCACTATTTTATAATTTCTTCTTAGGTGTTTGATGGTTATAAGACAATAATAATTCCCGGACGAGGCAAATAAATAGGTGCACAAGTAGCATTCGTCTTACTTAACTAGAGCATAAAATTCAAGGCCTAGGGATATGTAAGTTGAAGCTTTTTCGCTCCCATTGTTTCCAGGTCCCAATGCACCTATATTTTCTCTGCTCTTCCATCTTCTTCGCAGCAACAACAATACATGTCGTGGCTGCCAAAAACTTCGCACTAGTTGGCTTTGAGGCTCTGTAATTGATAAGGTTTGGTCCACTGACATGATCACTTATTATGTACATATATAATTACATGCTCAGATTTTGTTACTGATATTTTCCTTCTTTTTTTTATCTTTTTTACAATCCAGTTGTTTAGTGTCGAATCATTTGTCAACTCTTCTTCGGAACTGGGCTAGTTTTGCTGTTTCTGGGTTTATCTTCTCTGAAAATTGGAACTAAAATGTGTCCGAGTAATGGAACCGAGTCTATAACTGGTGATTACAATGAAGAAACAATGAGTGGAAGAGCAGGACGTAAATCCGTAACCGGTTTTCTCCGAAATCTGCCGCTTGATGGTCTCCGAGGGCTGCAGTTGCACGAGGCAAGCATCTTTCCCTTTTGCTTGTTTTGTTTAGTTTAGTTCTGACCATGAAACAAATAAGTTTGAAGGATTTACCTATCATTCTCATTCATCACATGTTTAAAATGAGTTTTATGCTTATATGGTATGTTTTTATGAGGAAGGAAAGTAATTTTCTTTCCGAATAAGTGCTTTGACTTCGTCATTATTTAAAAGAAAACTTTCTGTTCAAGCAAACTAGAAATCAAAAGAATGAACAGTTTATGTTGGAAGGTTTGGACGCTTAAATTGTTGTAAGGAAAAATAGCATTTAGGAGCAGAAGAGAGTTACAGTTCCGGTTTTGATTTTTGGACAGCAAAAAGATTGCCAATACAGTACCTTATTTTGGCCTCACATATATGGTAGAGATGCTGTGTGTCCTTACAAAAGAAATGTACGTGCCAGTGCCACTTTGATGAATTGACCAGGATGCTATTGCTTGCCCATACAAAGCATAACCGGGTACTAAGGTGGGCAGTGGACTGCACTTTTAAGCGAACACCCTGTACCGAGTGAATTTCTTTAAAGCAAAACTTTATCATAAAATATTTTTGCGTTGAGAAAGCAAGATTGTTGTGTTTTGACTTTCTAGTGTACATGACCAGTGGAGTGCACTAAACTGATGTGAAAGTGAGTGAGAAGAACATTTGGAGATATTCTTTGAGCATTTGTTTTTATTCAAAGAAGTCATATAGGCACCCAGTGGATCACACTGTTTTTGTTTTTAGTCTCAGTTGGCTACAAAAGGACCCATTAGCTCATCAAGAACCGATAGCCCCCTAGCTATCTCTTCTATCTTATTCTTGTGGTGCGTTGTATAACCTTTCACAAGAATGTCTAAAGTCATCATCATAGACAACCAGGAATCTATTTAAAGATATATATATATATATATTATGTTTATTTTAAAAAAGTTATATCACAACACTTACCCTTATAATATAATATGATCTATCTCAAATATCACTTCACGTTATATGATTAATATAATTTTAATTTTAGATTTATAAACCAAAATATGTCTTTTATATATATATAACTTCACCTAAGTATAATAAATTCGCCTACTAGACATATAAGAGCTTAAATTTGTCACTTCCAAAGCAATAGTTGATAATGGCTCTTTGCATTTCACTTGGATACATAATATTTGAATAAAACCAAATGTTCAAATCTTTTTTTATTTTATCTTTTGATGAGTGTAACATTATGTTAGATGATGCTAAATACAATTGTCACTTAGGTAGTTTTAGATATACATATATATATATATATATA
>JANLJB010030277.1:0-22459 GCA_026212285.1 Bursera cuneata | reverse complement strand
GCCCTGAGATGGCTAATATCTTGTTTATCTTCAACACCAAGTTGCCTAGTCTCATATAGTCTTCGCTATCTTTTCTCTTCATCACGTCAATAATCTCTTTCATTTCCCCTTCCAGATCTTCACTCCATCCATTCTGTTTTGTTTCAGGTACTTCATTGTTTTTCTGGAAGTGATTTGACGTCCACCAAACAGCAGGCTCAAATGTCTTAGGGAACTTCTCGATCATTTTACCTAGCAAGGGAAGCGGGTATGCTTTGTCAATTGCCAAAACTTTCTCCATTGCTTCTTTCACATCTTCTATACTGGGAACCCTTAAAGCAAGTAGAGTCTGTATTTGACTTTGGAGCTGCTTGAACAACCTCGCTGCGTTGCGTTGTTCTTCAGTAAGTTGAGAGGGCTGGATCTTATTCACCATAACCAACATCCCTGTGGCTGCGGAGAACAGAAGTGTAGATGAAAACTTCAAAGCCAGAAGTGAAACACCTGCTCCACCGGTTGCTGCAACACCAGCCATGGTTGCAGCAGTGAGAGTGATCATGTTGATAGAGTTCAACAGAAGGGTGTTCCAGTTGTCACGTTGCTCGCCGATATTGTTGTGCATTTCCACTCTATCAGCAACAGCCTCTAAGATCGTGTAAAGTTGGGCTGTCACCATTGAAGAGTCGTTTTGTTGTTGTTGTATTTTGGTGCCGGGGATAATCTTCTCTGTTGAGATTGGGTTTGTGTAACCAACATCTCTTATCTTCAGTTCCTCAGCCAAGCCTCTACTAGGTTTTCTTGTAGGTGAGAAACTTGGAAGTTTTGGAACAGATAGAGCAGCATTAACTACTCTATTTGAATAGCAACATAAAGAAGAAGAAGAAGATAGCAGGAGATTTGAAGCTTGTAAGGAAGTCATGATTGGTTTTAATTATGATTACTCTTTGGTTTGGTGTTTGGTGAAGCAAGAGTTTTACAATAAATCATATTTATAGTAGCTGAAAAAGGAAAAGGTCATACGCAAATACGTTGAAATTAAATTTTGAGCAGCGTACTAGGCGTTGGAGAAGACTCGGCCCATCGGCTTGAGCTTGACCTTTTCCCCAATTTAAGTATAATTTTCTAATGGTCGAGGTCAATATTTCCTCCCTCCACCACCAGTGCCTTGGCTCTCCTTATTCAAATAAATTTATTGTTTTATACATTTGTTTTATCAAATTTCAATTAGTTATATTGTATATAATAAAATTTATATCCATCTTTACATACTTTTTTTTTTCATATGGACAGTTGATTATTCTTTTTTTTACTCTTTCAGAAATAAATGAATGATTTAGAGTTTGGGGATTCAGAGATGATTAATGGTACACAAAAATAAATAAATACATAAATTCATACAAACTCATATCATATTACCTATATATTAATAATATATCATTTTATTAACATTTATAATGTTTCTATTTTGATTTTTTTTTAATTATGGTTCTTTATATTGTATGTATAAAATCCTTCAATGTGATTATAATGTGATTACATCCCAGCTTCATTTATATACAAAAAAGCATCCCCACTTGGTGCTTTTATGATTCCATGTATATACCTGTCAATTGTCATAATTTAGGGCACATGTATGCGATCCATGGAGGTTTTCGATATATATATCCTTAAATATATTAGCAATGTACAATATCTTATTTCTTAATCTTTTACTATATATATTTTTTAACGCTCATCACAAAAATGAAGGGTTCTTACATCTCACTGAAGAGAACTTATTTATGTAACTTTAATCAATTCAGCCAGAAGAAGAAGACGGTGATTGATAAAGCAAACATACATTTAAAACTAAAGTTTACAAGCTCACCCTCTTTAATTGTGGTTGGTAATCACAATGTGGAAGGTGATAAGTATGTCATCGTCGACATTTTGCATATATCAAAGCCGTTGAATCCATTTTCTTGATACTTTGTCTGCTGCAGACCGCTGCTCCAGTAAAATATATTAGTGGATTGTTACTTCTTCAACTATTTTAGCTAGAGAGCTAGCTTTCTCATTCATTTAAGTGCTTATAAATTTGAACCACCTTCACAAAAGGACCCCATATCAACTCCTTAAAGCTTTCTCATTACAGCTAGTTTTAACTAAACTGTTCAGTAACTTGCAAAATAAATACATAAATTAATAGAAACAAGAAGAAACCAATTAGCTTAGTAGTCATGCCAATTCATGAGCAACTTGCATGTATTGACAATATATTAATCAAGGGATAAATGAATATAAAAGATATATCAAGAGTTTATGGATTAATGTAAGTACCAACAAAAATACTTGTACAATTAACTAGCTTTTAAATTAATTGAGATTTTCAAATTAATTTAAGTGGAATTGTCCAAGTTATCACGTGTTCTAATACTAATAGTAAATGTTTAAAGCCTCAACTTCCCAGAATATTCAACAAACCCGGAGCCTTTCTTGATCATGTGTTAATTTCTACTTAGAAAATTAGAATCATGAGAGGTTGTGTGTTTTGAGGATTCAAATGATATCGGCTCCAAGAAGAACTTAAGGGAGGATGCTCCACTGAAAGAAGAAAAAATAAGACTCGAGTTCCTGGAAATATTTCAAGAGGCGAAAGATGAAAATAAAATAAAAAAGTAAAAAAGAAAGAAGCCGACAGGTCTTTTTCCGCTTGATGGTTAACTCTTGAGCAAAGCGGCAGCTTCAACCTTACGCTTAATGAGCCCCTCTTTCAGCCATGACTGAATTCTGCTCGCCTCTCCTGAGTAGCATTGACAACGGCAATCTTTGGAGGTTGCTGTTATGCTTTTGTTAGGCTTAATTGACTTTGTCAACGACACATTCTTCCGTATATTTTAGACACATCAAGGAAAGAAAATGAATAAACTAGAAAAAAAAAACTTTTATTGAGTTTGATTTACCGTTGATTATTTGATAGATTTTTGTTTAATTTCGATAAGTAAAAATTAAGAAATAGAAATTAGGGTTTATATTGACAGGTGAAGATTGAAAATGATTATTAAAAATTATATTATTTGTCCTTAACAGTAAATTATTAAATAAATATATTAATAATTTAATGATAAGTGTTCAGAACATTTTTATGGATGCAAATAACATTATCCTTATAAAAAAAACACGTGGAAGTTTTTTTTTATTATTATTCGATATTCATGTTTAAAAGAACAAATTTTAAAGTTCAATAATTCGATAATCTTGTGATTTAATAATGAATTATTGATATAATGCATTCAAACATTCTCAAAATCAACAGACGTTTGTAGATATTTTCGATTCAACGGATCTGTGTGTTATCCAAAATAAGAATAAAGCTCGAGAGAAATTGGTCCAAAACACTGAGAAAGAGTAAACTTGATGAGAGAATACAAGTGATCATCTCCAAGCTAGCTAAAAGGGACATAAAGCAGCATCATAAGTTCTAACATTGAATTAATATAAATTTTAGTATTTTACTTGGTAAAGTTGGATTTTGTCAAGGGTACTGAAGGAACGATCGAGGTGATCTTCACATACATCAGAATTTGACATCTTCTGGATAATCAAGGCCGTTCAATCTGGACCCAAAATTCAATTCTCCATTTGGGCATGTACTTGAAAGTTTTTCATTTGACTAGTAAAATCTGAACCACCCTCTATCGATCAATACACTTACGACCTCGTATTAGAGTTTGAAACTTAGACTTTTCTAACACTTGTTGAAGTATATATAATTCACAGTTAATATAATCAAGAAACCAAATAAGTGAAGAGCAGTATATATGCTTGATCATAAATTATAAAACAAACCTATAATTAAAATTGTAAAGCTCAGTTAATAAACAATCCTTTGGCAATATTGACATGGTAACTAAGTTTATAGATGTATGAACAAAAAGATATCCATCGATTTAACATGCATAAACGTACGTGCATTCAATTGATTAAATACTAATAATAATAATAATAAAGCTGAACTAGCTTGAGGATATACATTAATTAACATCTTTCTCTATTCATAATTATACAAAGAATTTGTCTGGTAAAGAATCAAAGAATATCAATGGCCTAAAGTAATTCGATCAAAAAAGTTTGCTTGCAAATTCGTCCATCTCGGTTCCCTCTATGCGAGAATAACTTGATTTCTTGGCAAGGTCTCTCAGCTGTGATGTGCTTCTGCCCAGTTGTAAAGCCAACTTCATTTCAAGCATCTCCCCGTTTTCTCTCTTCTCCACTTCACTTTCATTAAGTGTGGATTGGATGGAATCCTCCAAAATTGTAAAGAAGCCAGCACAGTTTCTATACATCTCTAACACCATACCAACTTGCCCACCATGCTCCAAAGTGTTAACTGTGCTAGCTAATGCCCCTGCAGCCACCGTAACAACAGCAGCCCATGATCCATGGCTAGAACCCACGAAAGCAGACCCTACAGCTGCAATCCCAGTGAGTAATGGCCCTGAGATGGCTAAAATCTTGTTTATCTTCAACACCAGGCCGCCTAGTCTCATGTAATCTTCGGTATCTTTTCTTTTCATCACTTCAATAATCTCTCTCATTTCCCCTTCCAGATCCTCACTCCATCCATTCTTTTCTACCTTTATGCTATTCTGCTTTATTTCAGGTACTTCATTGCTCTTCTGGAAGTGATTTGATGTCCACCAAACGCCAGGCTCAAATGTTTTAGGGAACTTCTCGATCATTTTACCTAGCAAGGGAAGTGGGTAAGCTTTGTCAAGTGCCAAAACTTTCTCCATTGCTTCTTTCACATCTTCTTTACTGGGAACCCTTAAAGCAAGTAGAGTTTGTATTTGACTTTGGAGCTGCTTGAACAACCTCGCTGCGTTGCGTTGTTCTTCAGCAAGCTGAGAGGGCTGGATCTTATTCACCATAACCAACATCCCCGTGGCTGCGGAGAACAGAAGTGTAGATGACAACTTCAAAGCCAGAAGTGAAACACCTGCTCCACCGGTTGCTGCAACACCAGCCATGGTTGCAGCAGTGAGAGTGATCATGTTGATAGAGTTCAAAAGAAGGGTGTTCCAGTTGTCACGTTGCTCACCAATATTGATGTGCATTTCCACTCTGTCAGCAACAGCCTCTAAGATCGTGTAAAGCTGGGCTGTCACCATAGAAGAGTCGTTTTGTTGTTGTTGTTGTATTTTAGTGCTGGGGATAATCTTCTCTATTGAGATTGAGTTTGTGTAACCAACATCTCTTATCTTCAGTTCCTCAGCCAAGCCTCTAGTTGGTTTTCTTGTAGGTGAGAAACTTGGAAGTTTTGGGACAGATAAAGCAGCATTAACTCTATTTGAAGAGTGACATGAAGAAGAAGAAAGCAGGAGATTTGAAGCTTGTAAGGAAGCCATGAATACGTGTTTATGATTATCTCTTTTCTTTGTGTTTTGTGATGGTAGAGTTGCACAATGAATCATATTTATAGTAGCTGAAACAGGAAACGATCATGCTCAAATACGTTGAAATTGTATTTTGATGACCGGCGTAATTGGAAGAGAGACTCAGCCCACTGGCTTGTGCTTGACCCCTTCCCACATATAATTATAATTTTCTAATAGTTTGAAGTCAAGAATATTATAATTATAATCAAAATGAAATAGTCAAGAATACTTCGTGGGATTAAATTTCCATCTATTCTCTATGAGTTCTATAATACTAAAATTATATAATAAAATTTATATCCATGCATACGTACTTTTTCTTTTACCATATCTAATTGGAACTTTATCTTATCCTTTTTTGTTTTTGTCTTTATTTCTTTTTTAAAGACAAATGAATTATAAACAGTGTCGGATGAAGCTTAAGATTCAAAGATGATTAGTGCTACTTAAAAAAAAAAAAAAAAAAAAAAAAAAAAAAAAAAAAAAACCATACAAACTCCTACCATATTATAACCTTTATATTATCACAAAATCAGTATTAATTGATAATCATTTATAAAGTTGTTTTATTTATTTATTTTATGTTAAGATTCTACCTATTGTATACTTTTATGTGATTATAATGTCATTTGCATCCCAAACTCATTTGTACATATACAAGAAATCATCCTCACTTGTTACTTGTTTGGTCACTTTCACTCTACATACCTGTCAATTGTCATAATTAATGGCACATGTATGCAATCCGTGGAGGTTTTTGGTATACGTCCCTAAATATATTAGCAACTAATTTATGTAACTTTAATGGATTCAGTGATAAAGCAATTAAATATTCATTTAAAACAGAACTTTACAAGCTCTCTCACCCTCTTCATCATCTTTAATTGTAGTTGGTAGTTAATCGCAATGTGGAGGTGATAAGCACGACATGGTCGACATTTTCCAAATAATCAAAGCCATCACATCCCCTTTCTTGAGTATTCGTTGTCTGCTGCAGACTGCTGCTTCATTAAAATATATTAGTGGATGATTACTGCTTCAACTATTTTAGCTAAAGAGATTTCTCATTTAACTCCTTATAGTTTTGAACACCCTCTCAAACTACGCCCCCATATCAACTCCTTATAGCTTTCTCATTACAGCTAATTAGACTTGCACAATAAATATATATTTTAATAGGACCAAGAGAAGAAACCAAGCTTTATTTTTAGATTATATTAGCAGCTGCCATTGAGCAACTTGCATGTATTAACAATATATTAATCAAGGGATAAGTTAATAGATATATATATATGAAGAGTTTTGATTAATATATATACCAACAGGAAGACTTATATAATTAATTTGTGGATAACAATATACAACGTAGTAGTTATTTGTTGTATAAGGTAGCATGCATCAAAGAATTGCAGAGACGCTAGATAAATAATAATAATAATAATAAGAACCAAATTAACTAGAGAAGTAATATTGCACATTAACATCTTCTCTATACATGATTCTACAAAGAATTAGTCGTGTCAAGGATCGAAGAACATATATATTTTTGCCTAAAACTAATGAAATTAGAAAAGTTTGCTAGCAAATTCGTCTATCTCGGCTCCATTTATGCGAGAATAACTTGAGTTTTTGGCAAGATCTCTCAGCTGTGATGTGCTTCTGCCCAGTTGTAAACCCAAATTCATTTCAAACATCTCCCCGTTTTCTCTCTTCTCCACCTCGCTTCCTTTAAGAGTATTTGATTCAATCGATTCCTTCAAAAGTGTAAAGAAACCAGCACAGTTTCTATACATCTCTAACACCATACCAACTTGCCCACCATGCTCCAAAGTGTTAACTGTGCTAGATAATGCGCCTGCAGCGACTGCAACAACGGCAGCCCATGATCCATGACCGGCGATAGCAGATGCAACAGCTGCAATGCCCGCGAGTAATGGCCCTGAGATGGCTAATATCTTGTTTATCTTCAACACCAAGTTGCCTAGTCTCATATAGTCTTCGCTATCTTTTCTCTTTATCACTTCAATAATCTCTCTCATTTCCCCTTCCAGATCCTCGCTCCATCCATTCTGTTTTGATTCGGGTACTTCGTTGTTTTTCTGGAAGTGATTTGATGTCCACCATACAGCAGGCTCAAATGTTTTAGGGAACTTCTCGATCATTTTACCTAGCAAGGGAAGTGGGTATGCTTTATCAATTGCCAAAACTTTCTCCATTGCTTCTTTCACATCTTCTTTACTGGGAACCCTTAAAGCAAGTAGAGTTTGTATTTGGTTTTGGAGCTGCTTGAATAACCTTGCTGCGTTACGTTGTTCTTCGGCAAGTTGAGAAGGCTGGATTTTGTTCACCATAACCATCATCCCCGTGGCCGAGGAGAACAGAAGTGTAGATGATAACTTCAAAGCCAGAAGTGAGACACCTGCTCCACCCGTTGCTGCAACACCAGCCATGGTTGCAGCAGTGAGAGTGATCATGTTGGTAGAGTTCAAAAGAAGAGTGTTCCAGTTGTCACGTTGCCTGCCGATATTTTTGTGCATTTCCACTCTATCAGCAACAGCCTCTAAGATCACAAAAAGTTGGGCTGTGGCCATAGAATCAGTAGATGTGCCATTTGCTTGTTGTTGTAATTTTGTGCTAGGGACATTCTTCTCTACTGGCCGGATTGAGTTCTGTTCCTCAACCAAGTCTCCACTTGGCTGTTTTTTAGGTGAGAAACTGATTCTTGGAAGTTTTGGGACAGACAGAGCAGCAGAAATTCTTTTTGAAGAGCAAGATGAAGTAGAAGAAGAAGACAACAGAAGGTTTGATGCTTGTAAGCAAGCCATAATGGTTTTTGTAACTTTGTTTATGTTTTTTGAAGTTTGAAAATGAAGAAGAGGTATACAAATGAATCATATTTATAGTAATTAGCTACAGTGAAAAGAATAAGTCATAAATGTTTATATATAATACAATGTTGACTCGGTCCCTAGTTGATTCTTTTCTTATCAGTAATTTTCTTTTCTTTTAAGTCAATATTTTCTCCCATCAACAGTCTTCCTTTCAATTCGCTATTTCCTCTTAACCATACTACGTATATATGTCTACTCAACTTGTTTCCTACGAGTAAAACTTGTACTTTTCATGGGTCAAATTAAACCTGTGACTCTTTGTCAAACGCTAAAAGTAGGATCTATAGCAAATATGACTCGATCTTATCATAAATATAAATTATTTTGTTTTAATTTGTCATCTTAATCGATCTTAAGAAAATTAGGGTTTACAATAATTAGCTCGCATTTAAAGCTGCGAAAATAGAAAAGAAAATTTGGATTTGAGTCACGTTATATATATGACTCCAACTGGGCCAGCTGAAGAAGAGAGTGATTGATGTTTGCAGCTTGTGAAAGTGAGTACACTTGTGAAACGATAATCAAAAAAGCTTTCACGCTCTTTAATTGACGCCTTTACATATATGGCCAAGGTAATAGACTCGTGAGAAATCGGTTTTCTGGTCATTCAAAGCCATCATCGATACCCCTTTTTAGCTTGGTCCTGCTACTAGGTCATCCAGAAATTCATTTGATTAGTTCAAACTATTTAATTTTATCTATAGAGCTAGCTAGCTGGCTAGCTTTCGTATTCAACTACTTAATTTTGAACCGCTCTCTCCCATATCAAACACAGTCTTCATCGAACTTAGAAAATTAAATAGCTTGTAAAATATATATGTAATTTAATATAAACAACAAACCAATTGGAGTCAATGAAGTATATATTTTATATATTATCAACTTAAGCAATCCTCTGTCATAGGAATAAATTAATACTCTCGCAACGACGTATCCATGCATATTCCATTGTGTCGAGAGCTTGAAGGTTTTGTCCCAACCGCTCAAACACTTTGTCGTTTGATTCACTAGCATGTTTTCACGTTTCAACAAGAGTGTAAAATTGACTTATCATATGCTTATATATGATACATATTCTCGGATACTTTCATCAACCTTTCCTGCACAACAACGATCAACTCAATGTTTTATCCTTCTTACGACGAAGAAATTAAAGTAGACTCTGACATCTGAATGGGTAGGCAAGGCAACCACTTATTGTCAATATAATTAAAAGAAAATGGTCGGTTTAAACAAATGAGAATAGCCGACCAATGTATTTATCCTTACATTATATTATTAGACAAAAAATGAAAAAAATAACAATAATGTGACATTAAATTATATATATGTATAGAAGTCTTAACATCTCCTCAAAATATTGTTTATTCTTATTATAAATTATCAAATCACCTCAAAAATTATGTTAAATTAATTATTTTATTATATTTAATAAATTTTCTAATAAAGTGTACACGATTTTTTTATAAATACATGTTAAGATTACCCTATATATATGGTAATAAATTGAGTTATTTTCAATTCATGTGGAAAAATTATAGAGGAATTAATTATTTCTTTTTTTTTTTGTAATAAATAAAATCAAATTACATGATTATACAAAGAATTGATTTGCATTTTGTGCCCAAGAGTGTACAGTTATAGACTAATTAAATCTAATTTTTCAGAAAAGTTTGCTAGCAAACTCGTCTTTATCGATTTCATTTATGTGAGAATAACTTGTTTTTTGGGCAAGATCTCTTAGCTGTGATGTGCTTCTTCCCAGCTGTAAAGCCACTTTCATTTCAAACATCTCCCCGCTTTCTCTCTTTTCCATTTCGCTTTCATTAAGATTGGATTCAATCGTTTCCTCCAAAAGTGTAAAGAAGCCAGCACAGTATCTGTACATCTCTAATACCATACCAACTTGTCCACCGTGCTCAAAAGTGTTTACTGTGCTAGCTAATGCCCCTGCAGCCACTGCAACAATAGCAGCCCATGTGCCATGAGTACTAGAACCCACGAAAGCAGACCCTACAGCTGCAATGCCTGTGAGTAATGGCCCTGAGATGGCTAAAATCTTGTTTATCTTCAACACCAAGTTGCCTAGTCTCATGTAATCATCGGTATCTTTTGCCTTCATCACTTCAATGATCTCTCTCATTTCCGCTTCCAAATCCTCGCTCCATCCATTCTTCTCCATCTTCCTGCTATTCTGTTTCATTCGAGGCACTTCATTACGTTTGTGGAAGTGATTTGACGTCCACCAAACAGCAGGCTCAAATGTTTTAGGGAACTTCTCAATCATTTTACCACCTAGCAAGGGAAGTGGGTATGCTTCGTCAAGTGCTAAAACTTTCTCCATTGCTTCCTTCACATCTTCTTTATTGGGAACCCTTAGAGCAAGTAGAATTTGTATATGATTCTGGAGCTGCTTGAACAACCTCACTGCATTGCGCTGTTCTTCAGCAAGTTGTGAAGGCTGGATCTTGTTCATTATAACCGACATCCCCGTGGCTGCGGAGAACAAAAGAGTAGATGACAACTTCAAAGCCAGAAGTGAAACACCTGCTCCACCAGTTATGGCAACACCAGCCATGGTTGCAGCAGTGAGAGTAATCATGTTGATAGAGTTCAAGAGAAGGGTGTTCCAGTTGTCACGTTGCTCGCCAAGGTTTTTGTGCATCTCCACTCTATCAGCAACAGCCTCCAAGATTACGTAAAGCTGGGCCATCACCATAGAAGTAGAGGACTCAATATTGTTCTCTTCTTTTATTTCTTCGCTAAGAACAATCTTTTCCTTTGGGATTGCGTTTGTGAATGCATTCTCTTCTATTTTCAGTTCCTCAACCAATCCGCTACTTGGTTTTTTTGTAGGCGGGAACCTGATTCTTGGAAGTTTTGGGATAGATAAAGCGGCATTAATTCTACTTGAAGAACAAGATGAAGACGAAGAGAAGAGAAGGTTAGAAGCTTTTAAAGAAGCCATAAAGGTGTTTACTTTAGTTGTGATATCTAGTATTTGGTTTCTTTGTTTGCGTTTGCAAGGTTGAGAATGAAAAATAGGGTAAAAATGAACCTCTATTTATAATTAATACTAGTAACGAACAATAACTGAATAGAAGAATTGGTCTCATATGAAACTATGTATGCTATTGACCGGCATGCAGCAGTCTGCGATGACTTGGCCAAGCTTACCCATTCTGGCGTGCCCTTCAATCCATAAACATTTCTATTCTGAGATCATTTCCACCCACGAGTCCATGACTAGCTCTTCTTCCTTCCTTGTCAACTTAATAATTCTTTCATGGTCTTATTGCTCTATCACCTCTTGCCACCTCCTGGGAAACTTATTGCAAACCTTGTTTTGCTCCAAACACTTGCATGGATCATCGTGCGCGTCATGAACAGTGTCCCTGTTACAGTGCCTGGATATTTCCTTAATTTTAACGTGATCAACAAGAATGCAAGCAGTCATGGAATTTTATGTCACTGATTACATTAATGAAATTTAGTTTTGTATAAAATAAAATCATATTTTAAGAAGCATGTAACGTCGTTTATGGAATTTGTCAACCTTTTAGAGTTAATACTAGTTAAAATGCTGAAAAGTAAAATAAAAAATCTAAATTTCTTTTTCTTTATATAAAAATCAACATTTAGAAAGGAGTTAACGTCTACCATTGAATTAAATTGATTCATGGTCTTGAATTCATAAGATATAGTCAACTGTATTACATAATCACTCATCTTCCCACCATAATATAGTATAATATTACTTATCCATTCAATTCATTGAAATCAAACAATTTATATATTTTTTTATTTTATAAAAATTAAATGAAAACGCAAAAATTAGTCTGACCCACAAGAAAATTGTCCAACTTTGATTTTTCTTTTTTCTTTTTTAATCTCTTGACCTACTATTAAATTGTCTAATTGATTTATTCTTTCTCAAAATTGCTAGATATATGTGATGTTAGTGTCGAGTTACCGAATAATATGTTAAATTATCGAGGGGTAATTATTATTGACCACCCCTACCTTTCTCATTTTTTCATTCATATAGGACGTTTGTCCTTTTTCTTTTCTCTCATCTTTAAGTTTTAAAAAAATCTCTTCTCAAGTCCTCTTGTTAAAAATTCTGTTAGTTAACATCTATTAAGTTCTATATTTTAATAAATTTATCATTTTATCCTTACTAACACGTATAAAAAAAAAGACTTAATTTTTTAAAGAACCATATTAAATTAAATGATCAAATTACCTTCACACATATTAAAATTATTTTTTATGGATAATATTGACATATATTCGTATTTATTTCAAGGGTAATTTGATCATTTAACTTAATATAGTCATTGAAAACTTAGTTATTTTTTATATGTTAGTAAGAGTAAAATGATAAATTTATTGGAATATGCAGGTTAATAGGTGTTAACTAACGAAATTTTTAACTGGAGGACTTAAGAAGAGATTTTTTTAAAACTGAGAAAAGAGAAAAAAGACAAACGTCTCATATGAGTGAAAAAACAAAAAAATGTAAGGATAGTCAATGATAATTACTCAATTATCGAGTATTGTATTTGTATTATTATACAAGTGATAGATAAATCTGCCACATGATATTCAAAAACTAAACAATCTATAATGTAGACTTTTATTTGATAATAGTAAGTTTAACATTTTATAAATTTTATTTGATTTTGATTAAATAATCCATACGGTGAGGCCAAGAAATAAGGAGGCTGTCTTGACTGTTTGACCCAGGCGCAGCTGATGGGCCGGTGGAGAATTCAGAATATACGAAAGAATCACAATTACATTCACTTTTCGTCAATTATTGGCGAATCCGTCATGGTTTAGTACAACGAGGGCCCGCGTCACCAGAGTAGGCAGCACAGGCCAAGGGAAAGCCAGAGTGATCAAAGTAGCTTGTTAAACCAGCTACTACTCTTTGCCCTCTGTGTTCCTGTTTCGAAGTCTAAAGCCCTGTAGAAGATTTGGTGAGAAATGGGTTCGATAGCAAAGACGGGATTGAGAAAGTACTTGATACAGCTTCAGCAACATCCCCTGAGAACAAAGGTACTCTTTTTCTCTTGTTTTCTCTGATGGGTCTTCCTTGTTTTGCATAGTCTTCTTGTTTGGTCAGTGAGAAAGCGGAGGAAAAGAGATATTAAAGCTTGAATTTTTAATTTTCTTTTCCTTTTGACAGATGATTTTGTAGTCATCATTTGGATTTTTGGGAATTTGGTCACAATTTTTAATTTTATGCAGGCAATAACTGCGGCGGTTTTGTCGGCAATAAGTGATATTATTGCGCAGAAACTCTCTGGTATACAGAAACTTCAATTGAGGCGGTTACTTCTGAAAGTGGTTGGTTTCTTTCTCATCTCATCTTCTTCATGTTTATATTTTCAAATTAATTAAAGAATTGCAGTATAGTGTACTAATATTTTTCCTAATATATTGATGAGTGAATGCTTACCTGTACTGTCAGACATAAGCACTGTGCTCATTTCATATTTTATTTATATTGTGGGTAATTTTTTTATGTTCCTACAGCTAAAATCGGGCAATTATGCATTGTTTGGTCATTTATTTTGCGTCAAACACATAGCTTTTCGAAAGTCTAGTTATTGGCAGAAAAGCAACTCGTTGATCTAGTTGATAGAGAAGGTACTCTGTTTGTTCATCTAGTTTTTGGTTCTATAACTCATTGTGATTAGTTCAAACTCTGAGTACATGCTGCTTTGTAATTACTTCTTGAATTGGGTGCTTTCTCTTGCATTTTGGTTGCATATGATATGTAGAGAATATAATTTGCATTCAGCACACTCAAGTTTGCCTGGATTTTACCCTGTCACAATTGTGTTTTTCTTGTTATGGACAGAAATAATAACTCCAGAGTCTTTTCGAAATGATGCAAAACAAAAATGTAACTTTGGTCACATGAATTATTCTGGTGATGGAGTAGGAACCCCTGCCACTTGATAATCGAATTATAACAGCATCTTCTCTCTTGACCTCCCTTCTGTATAATTAATGTTAGTCTGAGATTTTCAGAAATTGTTTTAAATTTGGGTTTAATTGAGTTTTCTGTCAGAACTCTGTTCGTTTGCAACAGACAATATCATCTGGTACTAAATTGGATTGGATGAAGAAAAGAAATGGCTTACCTTCGTTATTATATATATGTGCACAATGCAACTGCTAAAATTTTGATTTATATGCATGTATGTGTTGTCATTTTATATTCATCTAAAAAAATCTATTTAATATGGCTTAATGCAGGTTTTTGGATTTGCATATCTTGGACCATTTGGACATTTCCTGCATCTAATACTGGATAAAATTTTCAAAGGGAAGAAGGATACAAAAACAGTTGCCCAGAAGGTAAATTACTACCCGTACAACTACAAAAGCTGTAAACTTCCAGATCCAGATAAGGAAGTTATTTCCAGTATTCTTTTGACCTCAAATTAATCATAATAATTGAAGCTATTCTTGAATCCTATGTAAGTACCACAGGCTGTTTGATGTAAGATTCTTCTGACAGAAGTGAATATAAAGACGAAAGAAGTGATCATTCTAAAATTCTGAAATATATTGTTTCAGGTGGTGTTGGAACAGTTGACATCTTCTCCTTGGAACAACTTGCTTTTCATGGTTTACTATGGAGTGGTTGTTGAGGGTGAGTTGAAACCACAATGTAAAATTTTACATATAGAATGCTGCATCCTGCATATAAATAGAAGGTGGAGCAAGTGGATGTTACATATAATGTTTCTTTGGAATGGGCAGTTTCAGATTGCATTTGAACTTTGGCTAACATGATACTGGAATCAAACACCAAATGCATGAGAAAATAGTTCAATCAAGGTCATTTAGTTTCCCTATCTACTCTTAGTTCTAGTCTTTTGTGATAAGTTTGGTGGCTACTATTTGTCAAATTTTCAAACAAAGTTAGCATGAAGAATCATTCATCGGCTAAGATATAAACTGTTAAAGATGGTTGTATACTGAGATACAACAGAAATGAATTGCATATTTCATGACAGACATCAAAATTTCTTTCCACATTTTTCAAAAAAAGTGTAACGTGCAGGAAGACCTTGGGTGCATGTGAAAGCTAAAATTAAGAAGGATTATCCATCAGTGCAATATACAGCATGGACGGTATTGCTTATGTTCCCATTGTCAACTTTGTTATTTGTATTTGCATGAAAGCATGCTTCGTGCTTCAATATCTTTACATCCTCAATGTATGCAAATGCAGTTCTGGCCTGTTGTGGGGTGGATAAATCATCAGTATGTGCCTCTGCAATTCCGTGTCATTTTCCACAGCTTGGTTGCAATGTGTTGGTATGGATTCTGTTTCCCTTTTGATTTAGCTTCTCTCTGTGTTAATACTCGTCAGATCTCCTATAGATATTTCTTTTTAAAATGTAAACCAAGGAACAAAAAAGAATTTTGTTTGTATTCTTATTGCAGGGGGATATTTCTAAATCTACGTGCAAAGTCTGTGGCGTTGCCTAAGGCTAAAGTCTGAAAGGAAACATCAATACAGATTAATGGTAAATTTTATTTGCGCATTCTATGTAGTCCAGAAGATCTTTTAGGCAACCATAAATACTAGTGCTTGATTTCTTTGTTATGTATGCTGAATACTGATAGATTTCAAGGTTCACCATTGAGCCATTCTTATCTGAACTCTACATAGTCTTGATTTCTTTTTCCTTGCCGTTAATGATAAGAGCTCCTTTTGATCCATTGATATCTAGGAGATTCTTGAATAATTGCTATGTTTCAAGTGGTAATCACATGCCCTTCAAGTGAGTCATAATTGTGAATCAAGAACTGTCTGTTTGAACCATATCTGCCATGAAATATATCAGTAAATCATGGACTACCTCGTTTGGGAAGCCTAGTGTATGAATACATTGCCCTTGAAATCTTGTAATCTTTTTGAATAGGATTGGTGATCCGTGATCTACCTTTTTTCTGCTCTTTCCTATAAGGCATCAAGCATGGCCCTGAGTAATAATGACCAAGGTTGGAAGTGCAGCCTGGGTTTGGTCCAATAATATTATGAGTTATGACCATTTGCACTTTTTGACCAATTAACCTAGAAACCTAATAAGACTGGTTCCCGTTCTGTGTTATGCCAGCCCATGTCTATCGCCAAACTTGACACATTTTTGCTTTCCTTGGTAAAACATGCAAGGCGCTTGAACTTTCAAATTGTACTTGTAGAGTGCATTCCTCGATAAACCTATGCAAAGTGAAGATGCATTACTTTGGAATAAAAGAATACGTGTAACGCGTTACTGTACTCTAGCACACAAAAACAAATAAATGGAGGCAGTAATATGCATAAAATCCCATTTGCCTGTGAAAATAAAAAATGAATACTTGATAAATGTGTTCTAAAATATTGATTGTGATATGCGCTCAATAATCTCATGAGATCCTAACTAGCTCCACTCTAAAGAAGATTTGTACTGTTCGTAAATAGAACTTCTAGAATAGTGTGGTATTTTAATTAATATATGAAGGACACTCTAAATATGAATATCCTGCTAAAAAACGTTCCCTTAGACGGGCATGAATATCTTGTAGAGATTTCTTGGAACAAAATCCGCGGCAAATGGGTGATCATGAAGAAGAAAAATATATTAATTGAAGGTATACCCATGAAGAATCGAGTACATTGTTAAACAACCAGCGGCATGTGCATTTGCATGCTATGCACATGCCGAAATATATCATTGGTTAATTTTAATATTAACTGTATGAACGTTAATGGAAATAGGCTACCAAATATGCCAAGTAAAATTATATTATGATTGTTTGTTTAATTTTTTAAATAGCCGTTGACCATTTCAACATTTTACTCGTTAATCGCAGTTGAAAGTCAAGATAGGAAAGCCAAAGACTTGAAAAATCAATCGAAGAAAATGACAGGACGATACGTACCAATTGAAGAAGTCTGATTAATAAACCTTTAAGCTATTCAATATTCAACGATTAGACCTTTTCTATATCACTTTGGTCCTCCATCAGTCATCTCTATATATAGATACCAAGCAAGCATCTTAATTCATATCTCAAAACCCAATTCACTTCGCTCTCTTTCCAAAGCCTAAAAGCATTCACAAAGCCAACTACAGTCCTTGCAGAAAATCAACCCGAAGTGGTCTACATTGTAGAAATTAGGAGATAACATGGCAACAATTCAAGCTTCAAGCATCATATCTTCAGTTAGTTCAACTTCGTTATGTTGCTGTAGAGGAGTAGTAAGTGCCGTGCTCAATGCACCCAAGATCCGGTTGAATGGTCTCTCTCTTCCCATGCTCCCAACTAGGGGATTGGCTGAGGAATGGGATATGAGCTCTAACATCAGTTCAAACACTTCTACAAGACTAAAAGCGGATGCTCCCGATCCAGCTGTGATTTCCAAGCTGTATGCAATAATGGAAACTATAGCAGATAGAGTAGAGATGCACAAGAGCATTGGAGAGCAGCGGAACAACTGGAATCATCTCCTTCTAACATCTATTAACGCTGTCACTCTCACTGCTGCTACAATGACAGGAGTAGCAGCCGCAAGTGTAAATGGAGGAGCACCTCTTCTGGCACTCAAGGTCTCCTCTACCATTCTTTATGGAGCAGCCACCGGCATGTTGGTGATGATGAACACTCTTCAACCATCTCAACTTGCTGAAGAACAAAGAAACGCTGCTAGATTATTCAAGCAGCTTCATGGAGAGCTTCAAACAATGGCAGCTATCGGAAATCCTACTATTGTCGATGTAAACGAAGCGATGGAGAAAGTCCTGGCGCTTGACAAGGCATACCCTCTTCCCCTACTGGGCGCCATGCTTGATAAATTCCCTTCTGCTGTCGAGCCTGCAGTGTGGTGTCCTCAACAGAGAAGAAAACAGTGGCTGGAGGGGAAGATTAATGGGAATGGCTGGAACACAAAGTTGGAAGAGCAAATGAGAAGCATTGTTGGTGTTTTGAAGAGGAAGGACATTGACGATTACTTAAGATTGGGCGAGAAAGCTTTGAAACTCAACAAAATCTTGGCAATTTCTGGTCCCTTGTTAACTGGACTCGCAACCATTGGTTCTGCGTTTGTGGGTAGTTCTCACGGCTCATGGGCTGTGATCATAGGAGTTATGGCTGGCGCCTTGGCTAGTGCCATAAACACATTTGAGCACGGAGGGCAAGTCGGGATGGTGTTTGAGATGTATCGTAGTAATGCCGGTTTCTTCAAGCTCATGGAAGAGACAATAGAGTCAAATATCAATGAAAGGGATGTCGAGAGAAGGGAAAATGGAGAATTGGTAGAATTAAAGGTGGCTCTACAACTGGGAAGGAGTTTATCGGAACTCAGGCATCTTGCAGTATCTTCATCTCCAAGGAATGGCAAAGACACTGAAGAGTTTGCAAGCAAGCTTTTTTGACACTTTTGCTTCATTTCAATATGATGTACATTATTGTATAGAACGTGACAACAGTTTTCTCCATAATTAACTTCATCCGCGGATACATAGAGCCATTCAATTCATTCTTAATCTGATATTAATCAAAGTAGCGCATATACATATACTCTTGTTGACTATTATTTGACTCTACATGATCATGAACAACTATATATCTGATTCTCTACATATTGACATGAAATCTCTCTTCTGGATTTTTGAAAGAAAGCTCTCCCTCTTCACATGGTGAATAGTATAATTAATGCACTCATCTTCTTGGTAATGCATGCTTGTTCATATGCGCGCAAGTCCTTAATGACCTTATTTATGACATGGGCCATGGCTAACATTAAAATATTATGGAAGTTATTAATTAACTAACTAATATAACGATAGTGACATAGGCTGTAAAAATTGCAAAAAGTTTGTTGGTTTTGCTACGTACACATTTCAAGTGAAGGATCCACTAAGTTGGTCTCGACAAATCTTAAAATTTTTAAATATAGTAGTTACAGATGAACCAAGAGCTATTGGGTTCATAATCTTTAACAGAGTGCTTGTTGGCTAAGCATTGAGTTTCTTATAATATGATTAAGAATTTATAAATTTTGCTCTTCTGAATTGTTACCTCTCTTAAGTTCTCTGCCATGCGCTTGAACAGAGTCTGCAGCTCCTAAAATCGCAATACGATCTTTGAGTCTCTTCATCAACTTTTTAATAACTTGCATATATATATTTCTAGGTCTTTATATGTTCAAAAATATTTATTGTGTGAGAATTTCAGACTTACAAAAGACAAAATTTTGCTTTCTTGAGTAAAACATGCAAAGCGTTTGAACTTTCAAACTGTACTTGCACAGAGTGCTTGCCTCAATAAATCTACAATAGTATGCTTAAAATTCCTCTCGCATAAATATAATAGGACTAGGACTCTTATTGATTTAAAAACTCTAATTTCTTATTCCTTTTACTAATCTTATTTCTTATAGAAGTCAATTAGAATTAGCAAAATAGAATTATAAATAGAAGTCAATATAAAACCTAATCCTAAAAAGAAATCAGTCCAAAGTTACAGATCTTTAACTCAATTTCTTCATGCTACGATTCATGTCAAACTCTAATAAATCTCTACCATGACATAAATTCTACTACAAACTTCTTCATCTCTTCCACACCAAACAAAGTCTTCAATTGCAAATACCAACCAAATCCAAACAATACTCAAACTTAGCTATAGGGAACGATTTAGTCATCATCTCTACTGGATTTTCAACAGTACCAACTTTGCTCACACTAACATCACCTCATTTAATAACTTCATAAATAAAGTGATACTGAGTATTAATATGTTTCATTCTTTTGTTAAACATCTGGTCTTTCATGGGGAAGATAGCACCCTGACTATCACAATAGACTGTAGAATCTCTTCAACTAGATAGCCTCCTTAATGGCGTCACTAATAGCTATACACTCTGCTTTAATAGTGGACAATGCAACTATACCTTGCAATATAGCTTTTCAACTGATAGCACATCTACTAATAGTAAACACAGACCCTATTAGTGATCTTCTTTTATCAAGATCACCTCTGAAATCATAATCAACATAACCAATGACACTATTTTGACATTATCCAAAATGCAAACAAGTGTTCGATGATCCACGCAAGTATCTGAAAATCTATTTGACTATTTTTCAATGTTACTTATTAGGACTTGTCATGCCTCGATTAACTGCACTTACCGTATAAGATAAATATGGACGAATGCATATTGTAGCATACATAACTGCACTAGAATATGGAACTCAAGACATATAAGTAACATCCTCATCTGAATCTGGAGACTGAACGGTTGAAAGTCTAAAACAAAAACTAATGAAGTTCTCACTGGTTTGATAGTTTGCATAGTGAATCTGATAAGGATCTTCTCAATGTATCCTTTCTAACTAAAGTACAATCTCCTGCATTTCTGTCCCTATGTATCTTTATACTAAGTATTTTTTTTATTGCTCCCAAATCTTTCATCTCAAACTCCTTGTTAAGTTGAACTTTGATCTCTTTGATCTCAACTTTATTCTTAGCTGTTATTAACATGTCATCAATATATAAGAGTAAAGAAATAAGTGAATTGTATATATGTAAATCGTACGATTAATTAAGATATATAAATAACTATTATTTTCACATGTTGTTGTCACTTGAGAAGTTGAATTTATTTTATTTACGTCGTGTGCATGATATGTGGCGCATTGAACTTTTATCATAAAATGGATTGATTAATATTTATTTTTTGTTGATGATTACTGTATTTTCGAGTATTTACTTACGCCACATTTGTAATATTGCTATATTATGCGCAACATGTTTAAATAATCTCTTAGCACACAGTATTGTATCATGACAAACTATATAAAATACTTTCAAAATTAACATGGCACACAATAGTGTATAAATACAAAATATATAAATAAATACATGATTAACTCGGCACACAGTACTGTATCAAGATAAAATATATAAATAAATACAAAATTAACTCGGATCGTCCTGATTATCAACAATTACGGGATCCTCTACCACGCCATGCAATATGACTATATCATCCTTTTGACTCTGCGGCTGGGGTTTAGTTGGTTTCTGCTTTAGTAAGGTTCTGCTATTTAAAAGGTTCAAGGTCATATTCCTCTTTGTATCAGGATGGTGTGGGTAAATTAGCCGAACGGTCCTTTCGCTCGAATGTTTCTCATTAACCTTTTTGTTCAATGTACATGTACACAACCTTTACAAATACATACACATTCCCACATTAACAAAAAAAAATATATATTGTTAAAATTTCTTAAAAAATAAAATAGACTGTCGATAGGACCAAGTGGTCTAAGCACAAGAACCTCACGATTCTAACAGTAGAATCGTACGGTTTTCACATAACAATTACAAACACACAGACACATCATTTAACACACAAAAACACATCACAACACATACTTTACAAACACACACACACAAACACAAACACCAATACAAATTATTCGGGTATTTCATCGAGCACCTTTTATGCAAACAGCAACACAAACACATTTTTCATTCTTTCAAATTAACAAAAACATACACACATTTGAACGAACACCACAAACACCAATATACACACAAATTCTTTCAAATTAACACAAATACACAAACACAAAGAAAAAGAAATTGTTGAGAGAGTGAGAGCGAGTTGGGTTGGGGTTGGGGTATTGTTTCGCGCACCTTTCCATTGTCAATCATCAGTCGTCGGTGGTGCTCTTCTTCGTCGCCGGTGCTTATGAGGGAGAGTGAGTGTTAAGAGAGTTAAGTATTGAGAGAGTTGAGCGAGTATAAGAGTTGTGCTGGGTTTAGATGTTTATATGAAAAATGAGGGTAGTTTAGTCCGTTTGGTTGCAAATGAATATGAAAATAAAAGAAAAATGCAGGGTTGGCTATTTTTCCAAATGAATCCTTAATTTAGGATATTTCTTATAATTCCCCGTAATAATAGTAGTAATTGCTTATGGGCTTTTGGAACCCCGGCCACAGAGGCAGTTAAACCTACTATTGGCATGAAGGTGTACTGAGTAAGAATGCCATGGCATAAAGCTTTAGTAAAAAGTTCCAAATCCTCTTGTTTCCATATATATATATATATATATATATATATATATATATATATATATATATATA
>JANLJB010030276.1:0-22418 GCA_026212285.1 Bursera cuneata | reverse complement strand
AAAAAAAGGAAAACCCTCGAAGGGGAAGAAGAAGAAGAAGAAGAAAAGAGGAAAGAGAGGAGAGAGGAGCAGGGGGAGAAGAAGAGAAAAAGAGAAAACGGAAGAAAAGAGAAAGAAAAATAAAAAAAATAATTAAATATAAAATTTCTATATTACCCTTACGGTTAGAGTTAGTTTTAACGGAATTTGGTAATTGATAATTTTGTGTAAAACTTAGGGGTCTAGTTGATTAAAATGTTAAACTTGCTTTCCGCTTGATATTAAGGYAAAACACAAGGGTAATATTTGATATTGTCCCTATATTTTTATGACACAAGTTAAAATTATTTTTTACTATTTCCTTGCTAAAGAAATATCAGACTTCAAAATATTTCCTATAAAGAAATATGAATAAATGTATTGTGTTATAAAGTTGGTGTGCATGCATGGCTAGTTGATTCACCAACCAAGATTTGAGATTATTTAATGATGCGTGTAGTTTGGCATTTGATGTGGCTCTTAATTTGTTCTGTTAATGGCAGCAAGACATTTATTAAATATCAAGAACAATAAGAAATCGACACTTAATAGAAAGACCTTACAAAAGATTCATTATAGTACACAGAGTCATGTGATACAAAAACAAGAAAACAAACAAATAGAATCCTAGGCAAATAAAAAAAAATTTATATATATAGGGTTTTTATATATGTTAATTTAAATTTAAATTAAAAAAAATTATATTCGGTAAAGCTATTATTCACTGCCTTTCTTCTATTTAAATTGAACCTCTCAATTACTTACATTTTCTAAATACATATAAATAAATAAAAATTCCTACAAATAATAATAATAATAATTTTTTTTTTTTGGATCTGGGAGCTGGCGCGTGGCGACTTTCTGGATTACTGTGAAATGTCAACTTCCTTACATTAATTTCGAGAGAAACTTGCCTGTCGCGGGACACTATTTAATATTTAATATTTTAATATAAATCAGTCACACGTGGTGAGCATGATACAACTACCAGTCTCAGGCTTGGAATTTCAGTTTGGAAGTTGTAGAAGACACGTTCCCACGTGTCCCCATCCACCCCAACTAACTTTCTAAACTATAACTAATCAAAACACACACACACACACACAGTTTCTCAATCCCATCATCATCTTGCGAATGCCAAACAAGCCCTTATTTTTCAACGATATCTTAGCAAGATTAAACGAAGTCTGTGTTACATTATGTCGCTACTTGAACTGGAGTGGCTCTCTACGTGTTAAAAGTTCATTTACGGGGCGGCTCTGCCATGTCAATTGTAGGGATATCAAGTGCTGAACTTGGGTTTGTTATTGGTGTAGATATAGGCAAAAGTCATAAGCACTTTCAATTGTGATCTTTCTTGAAATCTGGTTGATTATTTACATTTCGCTTTCTATTTCATATGACCGACCTCTTTTTCTAATACGTGATTGAGTTGATTCCGTTCCACATTGAAAATATGCATTCATTGAAACACATATTGAGATGCCCTGCAAAAGTACATCTGTTTAAGTATTAAATATTAAAAAAAACTACTTAGATCGCTTTCCGAATTTTTTTTTTTATTGTGTTAGAATATTTATTTAAGTAGTTTTGAAGTACAAATTCTATTATAAAAAATATATATATAATTTAATACTAAATTGGGAAAACAAAAGATTCTATGATACTGAAATGATGAGAGAAGTTTTGATAGTTATGAATTATCACAAAAATTTCTCATTTTTTGCCTAATAATTTAGATGGGTTTGGTATCATATGCCTCTCAATACTGTAAAATTTTTCACATATCAATGATCTGTTATTGGCTTTCTCCTGGAAACTTTTGCAATCTAAACAAGGCAAGTCAAGAAACTATACCTTTCTGGGTTACAAGCATACAAGACTTCGACATAAGAAAACATCATTACTTCAATTATAGGTAGCTTTTTCAAATCTTTCTCAATATCACAATTGCATTCTCAAACATGGGCGTTACAAGTACCTGAACAACACATACAAAACCCTAAGTCACATGAAATGACTATTTTACCTTCTGATTATCCTAATGTTAAAAAAAAAAAGGGTTAAAGCAGTCTTTCTCCAAACTTATCAACTTGGGGACCCATTGCAGAGACATCTCATTCAGTGCCTCAGCATTGCCCCAAAGTCCAAACCATGACCACCGTAGAAGAAGTTGGCTTCCTTTCTGACAGAGATCAAGATCATCTTAATCTAGTCAAGAGAGAGCCTTCCCTAATAAAAATGGTCACAACATCTATGTTATAAAAGTCAAAAGAACATTTTATATAAATAAAAATACTATACTATATCTGTTCCATATCACAAATTTCAGGGTATAAAAAGATGAATAGTAGACAAATTTGGGTTGAAATTTATCATGAAAATTCAATACATTTTTTTTATAATTTTGAAATTATTTATTTGTCTTAATTATCTTTAGAAAATCTTTGTCGAATACATTGATTATGTTCAAAGGGAAATCCATGCATGTGAGATACGAGATAAAGATACTTTCGTTTAACGACAAATCTTAGAGAAGTTAAGACATAATTGTCCCTGACGCAGAGCTGGGATAGTCTTAGTGGGCTCTTGGTTTGATACACGCGCCAAGCAGAGTCGTGGGATAGAGAGAGAGAGAGAGATCGCGTCGCCTGTGTTGTATATGTTAAGCTTCTTCCCATATCAGAGAGTCAAAAAAGAAACAGAGACAGGTAGTTGGCCGTACTTGGATTGCCATGCCTTGGCTACCCTTTAACTCATGGCACCGAAGCCACCCAATCACATTATTAGAGACAAACTCTTCTTACTAAATCCAAAAATAATTTTCTAAAATAATTTTTAAATTTTTAATTCCAAAAGCCAGAAGTGAATACAACAATATTAATTAAAAAAACAAAGCTTTTCATTTGCTTCAGTCAAACCATGAAACGCCTTCTACTTTCTTATTTTCAGAGTCTTTGAAACTCTCTCTCTCTCTTTCTTTCTTCAAGTTTTATAAAAAGGGTTACTGTTTAAAATCTCTGAAACCAAAAAACGGTGAAAAGTTTGTATTTTTTTTAGGTTTGTAAAATTGTAGTTAGAACAAGACAAGCCCATTATAGATACTGAAGAGTGAATGTAAATAAACAACCAGCTTCTCCTTTGTTCAACTGGTTAAGGATTCTCTCTAAACGAGGTCGAGTTCTTGCACTTGTGAAACGTTTTAATAAGAAGTTCTTGTATGTGTTGTACACTTTTTTTTTTTTTTTAAACTTTCTTCTCTGTTTGTTGGTTCTATAATGCAGGTTAAAGTGAATGAACATAGAATCTAGAGAGAAAACGAGACGTTAATGAGATTTCATAGCATAAAACCAGCTGTTAAGTTTATTAGTCATAACCATTCTGGCTAGTTTTCGCTTCCTTTTCCCTTTATTTTACTTTTTCAAGCTAAATACTACTCGGATTCGTCTTATCATGTCCCCATGTTCTTCAGATTCTGCAGTTTCTAGGGTTTGTATGCTTTTTCTTTTCTTCTTTGAGTATAGCAACTTTCAAATGCTACACTGGTCTCATAATCTGGCTGCTTTTAATTTTTTGGAATTTTCTTGTGATAAGATTTATGGATTACAGAAGGTTAGATGAGGTTACTGTTTACAGAACATTTTTGGTATTACTTTAGAATATGTTGATTTTATGTTGCTGTCACAAGTTTATGTTTTGATTGGTCTCAAATTGCTGAAATTTTCATTCAGCAATTAGATGGATCTTTTCTTTTTAACTTTATAAATCAACGAAGAAAAAGATTATCTAGTTTAGAAGTGTGGTCAATTTCAAGATTGAAAAGGAACCGTAGGAAATAGTTTTCTGGAAGTTCTTGTTGGCTGTGAAGCATTGCCAGATGCTGCAGATTGATTTGTGGTCACAAGGGTTATGGACTGTTGTGTTTTTTGGAGGGAAATGATATGAGGGGTGTTGTTAATCATTTAGTGCCGACCATCCTTTTTGGAACTTAACAGCTTTGTGTTTGAGATTGTTGCAAAGTGTCTTGGAAGCAACTAGTTTATTTGTTGCAATCTTAATTTTCTGAAAGAATTAGGATGTTATGGTGAACTAGTGATTTCAATAGCAAGTCGGCTTATTAGAATAGGAAACAGAAACTCATCATTATGTTTGTTGCTCATAAAAGAAGTTGGAAACTAGCCAGTTGATATATAGCATAGCAATAAATGGGAGTGCACAATATATATCCTGGAGTTTCTTGTATTTAAAGGTCATGTGTGGATGAAAATGCAGTTGAGGTCATGCATAGAGAAGTTTTCAGCAAATATGTTGGCTATTTATTCACCATCGTGCGTTTTGTTATTTCCCTCTTGTTGGTCCGATGTTCTGATGGCTGTTCAATTATTAGCATATAATCTGGCTGACTATGGAATACATCCAGACAGTTTTCTTTATTCTATTAAGTGATTTTGATATTTAAAATTGCTCAGTAAGAAAATCGAAAAGTGACTCCTGGAAATGATGCCAGATTGATGTATGAATTTGTGATGGAGTGAAAAGTTCAGCATTTGGTTCTGAAAATATTGTTACAATGGTCTCAAGTGAAAGAATGGCTTCATTCTAATGAAGAAGATTTTTGGGTGATTGATATGTTGGCTTCCCTTCTTCTCCGCAATATCAACAAATACCTGAGAGAAGACGAAAAAACTATTTTGTTTTTCTATTTCTTTTCTCTACAGTGCCATATGCAGCCTGAGGGTTTGCATGTTTTTAAGAGATGAATGCTGATGAGATGATAAGAATATAATTGGTATTGGGAGAGGGTGTGTATTATTTGGTGGTGTGCTATTTTTTCTTGAGACAATGCATACAATGATTGAAGTATGGTGTGAATGTTACTGATTTATTTTAAATGTGATTTTTGAGGGAGGCTGGATCATTTTTTATAATAGGTAGTGAGAGGATATATTTAAAAGTTCTACCAGAAGAGTTATAAAATTTCTTTTTTTGGGTACTTCACCTTTGCTATTTTTTTTTCTTGAGACAATGCACACAATGATTGAAATATGGTGTGAATGTTAATGATTTATTTTAAATGTGATTTTTGAGGGAGGCTGGATCATTTTTTAGAATAGGTAGTGAGAGGATATATTTAAAAGTTCTACCAGAAGATTCCAATTTTGTTTAATGTTGATCTTATAATTCCACGTGTATGAATTTTCTCTCTGGTTCCAATTGGTTAGTATTCAAACTACAGTTCCTTAACTAGGCAAAGTGATATGTTGGTAGCAAAACTGAATCTTGCAGCATGACAGTTTGTTATGATAAGATGTATAGCTGTTGTTAGTCCCTCTTGAAATTCACTCTTCTGTTTATACTATTTATAATTAACTTAAGTATGATGCAGGTTTGGGAGCAGTAGATTTTGAACTCGGCAGAGCTGGATATCAACAGCCAAAAGTGACAAACTAATTAATATTTGATCATCCTTCTCCATTAAGTTTCTACTCAGAACAACTCTGTAATTTCCATGCTCTCTGGATAATAACTGAGTATTCAGGAAGTAATATGATTAGAGGTCCAAGTACTCCTCCATTCTGCTCCTGCTTATAATACACCATTGGAATGTAATTGGTCTTTCATAGTTTTGACTGAAAATGGAGATTAAAGAAGCAGAAAGAATTGTTATTGCTAAACCAGTACCTTCAAGACCTACTTGTTCCACTTTTGGGCCTTTCTCAGAGCTCCTTGCTGGTGCCATTAATGCCTCACCCCCAAATGTATGCTCTGAAAATTCAGTGGTGGCCATTAGGCCAAAGACAGTTAGGTTTAAGCCGGTGTTGAATCGTGTTCCACAAAATCAGGCCGTGTTCTCTAGAACAGCACTCTGTAATTCATCCGACAAAGCTTCAAAATCAGATTGCAAACCCACTGTGGTATATAAACCACTGGCAAAGCTTGTATCAAAGGCAACTGTTTCGCTCTTGGCTAATATGGTCAGTATCTAAATTCTAGTTCTTGTCAAATTGGATGGGCATATCTCTCTTTCTTAATTTCTTTGGCATAATGGATGTTCTGGTAAAGGCTGGTATATCTTCTGTGATAATTCTAACATCTCAGATCTGCCCCACCACCCAGAATCCCATGATACTTTTGAAATAAATGTACTAATGACTTGAAAATATTTAATAAGTGCGGTAAGAATTTATGATCCTTTTTTTTTTTTTTTAAACAGGGCAACTTTAATACTAGTCATCAGCCAATGCAGCCATCAGTTGATGTTCCTGTTCAACGTCCAAGTCAGGATAAGCACAGCTTTAGATCCCAAGTTAACTCAAATCCTGACCCGATTATGCCATCGCGTAATGAAACAGATCAAACAATTGAATCCTCAAAGATAGCATCTCAGAACCTGGAGGAGGATCCAAAAACCTTACCAGTCATAGCTGGGGATCGACCTTCATATGATGGCTATAATTGGAGGAAATATGGGCAAAAGCAAGTTAAGGGAAGTGAGTACCCAAGAAGTTATTACAAGTGCACGCACCCCAATTGTCCTGTGAAAAAAAAGGTTGAGAGATCATTTGATGGGCAGATTGCAGAAATTGTCTATAAGGGTGAACACAACCATCCAAAGCCTCAGCCTCCTAAACGGAGCTCATCAGGGACACAAGGACTAGGATTAGTATCCGATAGCACAGGTCAAGATGCTAACAATCCGGTATGGAGTAATAATCAAAGTGAAAGAACTGAAGGTTTGGAAGGTAGGGTGGAAAATCAGAATGACGTAGGGTTGATGGTGCCTTCAGCTTATCTAGGCAAAGCTCCTCTACCCTATGATCCTGTTGCAACTCTGAATAATGCTGGTGGTGGCACCTCCGATAATTCTTGTGGCCTTAGTGGGGAATGTGATGAAGGAAAGAAGGGACTTGAAGGAGAGGACGATGAACCCAGAAATAAGAGAAGGTAGGAAACTAGGTAGGAAGAGATAGTAGGTTAATGAAAATCTATGATAAGGACAGACTAAATATATTTCCTAAAAAACCCATTTTAGGATATTATTAAAATTAAATTCTTTTGCTTATTACGAAAATGAAGTTAGCTTTCTACTCATTTATGTGGTTTTCTCCTGTTACATTCTTTTACTGTAAAAGTATCAATAAGCTTTGATATACTCTGATCCTTTTCTTTTCATGCACATATTGAAGTTCTATTGTTCACATATTTAAAAATGAATCTTATTGATATATGGTGAATTGTTATATGTTTTTGTCAGGAAAAGTGAGATTCAATCTAATGAAGCCGGAATATCAGAGGAGGGTGTACAAGAACCCCGGATTGTGGTACAAAGTTCCACAGATTCCGAGATTTTGAGTGATGGCTTTCGCTGGAGAAAATATGGGCAGAAAGTTGTGAAGGGAAATCCTTATCCCAGGTGGAGACGATATATCTATTTTATGAGTTATATTGTGTACTTATACTCTTTCCTTTGTTATTTTATTTTTTGAGTTGTGATTAAATTATTGTGCGAAGTAGGTTTATCTGATCATGGATTTCTGAAGAGCTGTGGGAAGATGAACTTGTCTTCTCGTATTATGCCAATTCCTTTCACCCCTCTTAAACCGGAAATTACAGCCACGGGGTTCACAAATATTACTATTGACCTCTTGATAGTTTTCAAAAATTGACCTTCCATAAATTTAAGGATCAAGACATTGTCATCCATGACTAGTACAGTCACGAATCCCAGAATTGATCTAATATATTTCTCTTTGTACTAACCTCCTCTTTTCCTAGTTTTCTCATAGCTTGTTTTGATCTTCTTGCAGGAGTTACTACAGATGTACAAATACTAAGTGCAATGTGCGTAAGCATGTGGAACGAGCATCAGATGATCCAAGAGCTTTTATCACAACATATGAGGGTAAACATAATCATGACATGCCTCTCAAGAACACAAATCAAGTGGCCTCTGAACCAGATTTACTGGCTCCTACTAGTAAAGACAAGCCATGATTGCCAGTGTAGTTGGAAACTGTTATCAGGACCGCATTTACCTGGCCACCAGTATGTCATAAAGAGTTCCATGGCATTGAAACCAAACGCCTGGAGCAATCCTAAAGTCTGCCATGGCTCATCTGGAGCTTGCATATAGTCTTCCTGGAGTTTCAGCTGTGGAGGCTTCTTGATGAAGACAGTTTAATATGAGTAAACCAAGATACTGGGCAGCTAACATTGTTGTCCTTTTTAACTTTTTTCCTTATTATTCACCTGCTGCTGGTTCATGAGTACAGTTTCTATTTGTTTTCACTACATATAATAAGTTAGCTAGTCTTACCTCATCTAAATATATAGTTATTTTAGCTCTTCTCTGGAAGTCCAGTAATATTTTTGGGCAGCTTACTGGGAGGAATTGATGTTCATCTGGGTGTATCTCAAGAGACTTGGTAGGGGACTCGACGTGAAGCTGGAAGCTTCTGTTGTATCGTTTTGACGCTCCCTATTATTATTTCTAAGGCAGTATTTTGCATAGGTAAATGAATGGAATACATGGATGCTTGGATGGATGCAAAATATTATACATATCAAAGACTAGGCCTTGCTGCCTGCCGATCAATTCTTGTACTGCTAGGAGGAATTCATTCACTTATGAATAATCTTCACGCCGGTCTTTATTTTTTATTTGACAAAATAAAGAAAAAAGTGCAGTTCAGACAGGATGTGACCGGAGGTTTTCAACTTACTCGAGTAAAACACCATTACGTGGCAACCTCTTCAGACATTAGTTAAAACCATGTGAAAGTCTCAAGTAATGATATATGTTTTCGATACCCATGCTGTGAGGAGGGAAATTTAAAAAAATAACCACAATTTTGGGGCGTTTTTTGAAAATTACGGGTCTCTTTACTCATTTAATTTTTCTAACCAATCTTAGTTTGCTTGACAAAATATCCCTGTCACTTTGCAACTCCCTCCTTCGTTCTCGTCGTACCCCGGAACATCTTGGTGTTAACATCTTCTTTAACCTTTTATTTTCTATTCCAAATTCATGCTCTTATATTCATTCATTCACTCTCCACAACACTAACTAACAATCAAAATCAGAATTAAGTGTGGAATCTGATTTTGTTAGTATCTAAAGTTGCATGGGTAAGCTTCAATCTCTTATATATCACCCATGTCATTTGTTAATAAACCAATGGGTGTGCTTAGATCATGGATTAAACTTGAAAAAATAGTTCGTAAATAGTTTAAAGTGTGTAATAGTGAAAGCTCTTAAGGCTTTTTTAGTAAAAAATGAAAAGTTTGAATGATTTGTTGCATATTTAAAATTTAAATTCGAGTTGCAGAATTGGAACCTGTGGACCATGAGAGTCAACAGTCTAGATTGTCAGCCTGTCATGACCCGATTGGCCTAGGCCCTTTGTAATCCAAAGGGCATAGGCCAATTGGCTTGCGTTGCACTAATAGTCCAAACTGATGGCTTGTCACGAGGTGACGAGCTAATAGTCTGAACCATTGACTCTCACAATCCACTTATCCAAAATMTAGTATTATAGTTTTTTACACTTAATTTTGTTTCTTTCAAGTGTTTTGCACCTTATAACTTATATTTGGATTGTACTGACAAGATAATGGATATAGTTTGCATTATAATGCATTATGATAGTAGTTGGGAGATGCAACTAAAATGGTGATATAAAATACATGGATAATCGCATTTAGAGGTTGAAAATCTCAAAGGATATTGCATATGATCAGTTAGTTGAGTTATTATACACTAAAGTTGGTTTTGATCTAGACAAATGTACTATAAATTTGATGACGAGATTTGTATACCACAACTCAAAAGGATCCCCAATTATGAGTTTAAAAATAATGATGATATTCGTTTCTTTGTTCCATACTATAGCAGTAAAGAGAAATTTACTCCATTAATGGTGACAATTAAAGAAAAATCTGGGAGGAATAGTCCACCCATCCTTTCATGGGCCAAAGGGTTATAATTGTCACAGGCTTGCCTAAATACCCACAAGATTGTTGGCCCGTGACGGTTCTAGCCCTTTGGCCCATTGGAACTATGACGATCAAACTGTTTGGCTCATTAAGGCAAAGCCTGCAAACCATTGGATCATTATGGGCTTGCCTAAATGCTCTCAAGATCATTGGCCCATGACGAACCACAACGATATGTTGGATATTGTCTTCTTTATCACCCCTAGTTTTTCTGATAACAATTTATATTGCTTCTCAACTCTAAAAATTCATCTAAATTACTCTAATACATCATTCATGCACTATTATCATGCATTTATAGTCTAAAAACAACAAATCTAAACCTAAAACTCAATTTTATTTAGAATAACTCATTTCAAACAACACAATAATGAAGCAAATTAAAAAATGTATCAATGGCTAACCGTTCAACTTCCTGTCACCGAACCTATTGTGATTGCGATGCGATTGTTTACTGCCATTGTGTGACTATTCACTATCGTTTCTTATGTTGTCTCTTGCTTTAAGTTTCAAGGTTTGGGGAAAGTGATGATGATTTGTGTATGAGTTTGAGGAAGAAGAATAGCTTTGAGTTTTTTTTTTTTTTTTTTTTTTTGGCTGTTNAATAGCTTTGAGTTTTTTTTTTTTTTTTTTTTTTGGCTGTTCAAATGGAATAAGAGAGGGAATTGCAAAGAGGCAACGATGCTTTTCTCAAGCTAGCTTAGGTTAGTTAGGCAAATCAAAGGAATAAAGAGGCCTGTGATTTTTCAAAAGTCTCAAAATATTGGTTATTTTTTATAATTTCGGGCTAAAAAAATCAGTTCTATATTCAGATTTGGATCAGGTAATTATCAAACTGTTGAAAAGGGTTGGCCTTCATTTAACGTCTAGCACTTGTCTTTTTATGAGTGACTTTTATTGTTCTTATTCCATGTGTTATGTATATAATATAACATACAAATGCAGTAATTTCAGAGTGCATTTATGCAGCTTCTGATACTCCAAGGCAAGGTATACTATTTAATATTGCACTTCAAATGGGCTGTTCCTTGATCAGCGGCAAGCTAAGATAACCTACTATAATGTGGCTAATACTATACTACAGTATTCGTTTGCTCTTAGACTACCCCAAATGTTGCTTGAAGAGAAGTCTGAAGCCATGTCGAATTTGAAAGATCTAAAGCAGAAATAGTATACTAAGTATTGACACCTGTGATGCCGCATCTTTTAATCTTACGAGAACATAAAAATATATCTACTTATATAAATGGTCTAAGAGCTTGGAACCTTGGACAGTCAACCCATATGTTTTATCCAGAAATGAAAGGTTGTTGAGGGTCCATTTGGAGAGTGTAACAGAGACTTTACTTTTTGTTCTAATCTAATTTAATGTTTATCCAATATTGCTATTGGGGTCCCTTGATCTCGACCTTGTTATGCTTCATTTTTTCTTCCCAACTCTCTCTGTAATTCGTCTAACATGGGAATGTTTTAAAATAGAGTCTTGACCATTTCTTATGCATAACTTCCTTGACGAGTCAAATGATACGATATCTTAAAACAAATGAAATTGCATGATTTTCGGCCACATATTAACCCCAATTTCGATCCCAAGTTGCCTACTTAATCATTTTTTGTTTGGCAGTATATGATCATAAATCTTATTACGATACAAAAATTATAATTGTAATAGATTAGCATAAAGTAGTAGATTATGAACTTTGTTAAGCCAATATAATGAGTATTTTACTGTAATTGTTTAAAGGGAATAGTTGAAGGCTGCTGGTTCTGGGAGAGCTGAACAATTGGAACAAATTGGCGGGCCTCTGATGATGCTTCTGTCACCAGCTGTAAATGCACTATTTACCCAAATGGGGAAATCAACAGTGCTTTCGTTTTGCATCACATCACGAAAGAACAAGAAGTAAAATAAAATAAAATGGGCTATAGACCATTTTAAAAATTCCTTTTTTTTAAATGTGCATGTAATAAAAACTAATTGTACAATCATTCGGATGACTTAATATATATATATATATCTTACCAAAAACTATTTTATGCTTCTTTATATGTAGGATTTATGTAATTTTTTTATTTTTTATTTTATAAAAAGGGGGAAGTTTGGTATATGGTATGGTGTAGTCAAGCTTACTGAAATGGGCTCCACTTAACTTTTGGAAAGGTGCCATTACATGGGATGGTTAGCATAATTAATGATGTTGATGTCGATATAGATGCTTTAGATGATAGTATCATGGATTTTGAACACACATTATTGACCTAATAAAGTTGATGATAGAACCAAAAAAAGGGGGGGTAAGATGTGGATTTAAAATTCAAAGAAATTTATTTAGTAAAAAACTCATACAAACCCATTTCCGAAGTTTGAATTTCTTTAAGGAATGTCAAAGTAAAAAAAAAAAAAAAAAATCTTATTAAGTTACAATTAAAAAGAAATTGTTATGGTGAGTAGGTATGTAAATTGTTGGGGTGTAAGGGTATTATAGAATACGTATATAGTAGAAGCAGAGAATAGAGTACATGATGGATCAGACAAGAACGCCACCGTAGTGGGTCCAACAAAGGAGGTTTGTGCCAATCACGAATTTTTGAAAACGAAATAAAGTTAAACGTTATACAAAACGTAGAAGAAGAGTTGGCTTTGCCTTGGGCTGCTTTTGCCTCTTTGTTTCCATGTCAAGTTCTCTCTCAATCACTTTGAGTTGAGTCTTTCTCTGTTCTGTTTGTTCTACTTTTAGGTTTTTCTTGAAATAATTCCCCTTCTTCTTCTTCTTCTTCTTTCTCTTTCTCTGGAAAGTTGGATTCTCTAACACGCTTGCTTCCCCTCTCCAACTCCACAACATACAACTACTTTACTTCTTCAACATGGGCTGGCTTCCCTGCTCTGGTAATTCTAACAAAAAGGCCAAGAGCAAGAACAAAATGAAGATCAAACACAAGCCGATTGATCTTACTACTACCACTTCTGGTACTTCTGAACTTTCTCCAAAACTAGCTTACTTAACTTCATCTAAAGGCTTCAAAACAGTGTGACCCTTGTTCCGTTTTTGCTTATTTTCATTCAATATCTATTATGCTTTGCTCATGATTTCGTTTGAGCTCCACTTCTTCTTTTTTTTTTTTCGGTGATTTATATCGTATGTTTATCTGGGTTTGTTGTTGATTGATCAGATATTGGCGACTTGGATGTGTTGCGTTATGATTTTGCATACCAAGAAAATTTTTTTGTTTATTTATTTATTTATTTACTTATTTTCTTATTTGTTCAATGTGTGAATTGTCAGCTGCCTGTGTTTGTGTTTGTTGAAATATCGGTAATTTTCTTAGTTATAGTATTTCTAGTTGATAAATTTCCATGCGAGGATATTAATGTTATTGGGTATTACAGGTGAAATGATTTAGTGGCTAGATTAGAAGAAAATACCTTTTTTCTTCTAACCTAGTAGTATTGATGGAATCGAATCTTTAAGTGGTAAATCAAATGTAGGGAAATCCTTACATGGTGAGATCTTAGTTAGTTACCTCTTATATATGTTGTAAATGGCTTGAATATATATTGAACTTGCTTAAACAATAATTAGTCTTCAAAGTATAGACTGCGGAATCCATGCTGTTGATGCATATCAATATCATTTTCTTTGAATCACTTCAACAGTCCAACTCAGCCTCCTGTTGGTGCTTGTCTTCTGCATTCTTTGTTTGTTAGTTGATTCTAGTTTTCTTTCCTTTGTTGTGGATTCAAGTCTTTCCTTGCTTTAACAGTTGCCATAACTTTTATGCCCTTACATTTCTTCTCAGAGAAATTGAAGACAGATCCCTCCTGGGATGTTAAAGAGGCATCTCAAAATGGAGGGTCCAACCACATTGCAGCCCAGACACTTACATTCCGTGAGTTGGCAAGTGCAACTAAAAATTTTAGAGCAGAATGTCTATTGGGTGAGGGAGGTTTTGGTAGAGTTTACAAAGGGAACTTGGAAAGTACTAATCAGGTTAGTCAACTCCACAATATTGGAACCGTTTAAAGAAAATTGGCGAGCATTTTTGGGTGCCTAAAACAATTGTCACCTATGCGTGTTGTGTTTGGTATAGGTTGTAGCTATCAAGCAACTTAATCGTAATGGGCTGCAAGGTAACAGGGAATTCCTTGTCGAAGTGTTGATGTTGAGTCTACTTCACCACCCTAACCTGGTTAATCTAATTGGTTATTGCGCTGACGGAGATCAAAGGCTTTTGGTTTATGAGTATATGCCTTTAGGATCTTTGGAAGACCATTTACAAGGTATAAATAGTACCGTAGATATACATGTCGTGTTATCCATTATTTTTACCTTTATTTTCTCTGGCTGATTTCAGAACTCTTATATTATTTTGCAGATGTTTCACCTGGTAAAAAGAGACTCGACTGGAATACAAGAATGAAAATAGCAGCTGGAGCAGCTAGGGGATTGGAGTATTTACATGATACAGCTAGACCCCCTGTTATATATCGGGACTTAAAATGCTCTAACATTTTGCTTGGTGAAGGATTTCATCCCAAGCTTTCGGATTTTGGCTTGGCCAAACTTGGGCCTGTTGGAGATAACACTCATGTATCTACGAGGGTTATGGGCACTTATGGATACTGCGCTCCAGAGTATGCAATGACAGGTCAACTGACTTTAAAATCAGATGTTTATAGCTTTGGGGTTGTTCTTCTGGAAATCATTACAGGCAGGAAAGCAATTGATCCTTCAAAAGCTGCGGCAGAGCAGAATCTTGTTGCATGGGTAAGAAGTAGAAACAACATATTGATTCAAAAGACTTACTTTGATATTTAGTGTTGGTTGTTCTTTTAAAAAATCTCCAACCGTAAAATTCCTACTTTAAAATCATGACTAGGTCCTGAATATAGATACGGAGTAAAAACAGTATAGAATATATATATGTGTATATTAAACTAGTATTGGCTTTGTATAAGTTAAGCAGTTTCACTTTAATTTTCACTTCATGGCAGGCAAGACCCTTGTTCAAAGACCGAACAAAATTCTCTCAAATAGCTGATCCAGAGCTCCAAGGTCAATATCCTCCAAGGGGCTTATATCAAGCTCTTGCTGTTGCGGCAATGTGTGTTCATGAGCAGCCTGATATGCGACCACTTATTGCTGATGTTGTCACAGCTTTGGCTTACCTTGCTTCTCAGAAATATGACCCTGAAGCACAGCTAAGTCGTAGCCCTCGCCTGGCCCCTGGTACTCCTCCTCGAACAAAGAGGGACAGAGATAAGAAGCTTACTGGTGGTAGTGGATCAGAAAGAGATCGAACCAGAAGATTAAGTTGAATATGGGTTAGAAGTTGGTTGGCATTCCTAATATTTGATGGGGCTCCGCTGCCTGCCATGGGAATTGTTCTGGGAAGACTTTGAGATTCTCACAGCACATGCCTTATGAACTGTTATTTTCTTGAACGTAGACGTTGCAAGGCTAAGAGATTTTTTGTTTCAGTGCTTGCTGGCAATGCTTCTTATTATTAAATTTTGTATAAAGCCAAAATAATAGGTGCTTTTCGTATTCACACTATTGTATTTGATATCAGAGAATGTTGACACCTCTTTTCAGAGTATACATGTAAGACAGCTCGGTTTATGAATATAATCAGATGCCTAATTGCTAGGTTGTGGTTTTCCTTGATTTCTTTGATCCTCAGTTTGTTTAAATCTGGTCTTGGAAGATTTTGATGTGTATCTCTGTCAAAACATCAAACAATAGAAGTTTCAAATGATGATAACTTTGTTTTCCTCTTTAATTGTTCAAAACAATGATAATTTACAACCGACTGTGTAGAAGGAAAAAATAGAATTGACGCTAACTACAAAGAGTTGATATTATTACAAATGGAAGGCTCGGCTTCCTTACACTTTAACCACTAGTGTGAAATAGTGTTACAAAGGGAACCTGGGAAGTGATACCACAACAAAAAGAGGGCAGTGCTTAGGCGGTGGGGTGTAACTTCTGGAAAAAAAAGTCACTGAAGCTAACCTCCAAATCCCCACTAAAGTTCACTCTGCAAGCATTCGTTTCTTTCTGTAAAGTGCTTCAGTCTATTGTTTCATAGGGGCTTTACCGTTGCTGGACTCCTCCACATTAGTTGGTCTGCCCTGACACATGCAACTTAAGAATGCCATTACCAACTCGAATCTACCAACAGTATCATGTGAACTTGAATGGATAACTTCTATTTCGCCTGTCAGAAATGAATAACAGAAAAATAAATGTCCATCAAACTGTCGTTTAACATGGATGAATGTTTTTTAGTAGTTTTGACGAACTCTTTTTTTATTTCCCCCTTAATTTTTAATAGTCAATTTCCAGTCTTTGCATATAACGTTAACCAATACCAACTGGGAAATCATTGATTTACCTTGTTTTTGTCTCGCCAGCCAAGTCCAAATAAACCTGTCCTCTTTCTGGGGCTGTCAACTGAGGAGCCCTGGATATGCACAGACCTAGAAAGCACTACCCTCATAAGGCACAATATTCATCCTTGAGCATTATATCAGTTGTACATAAACATTGCATCGGAGCTGATATCATTTATATGGCAATCCACTCTTTAAGCACAGTGTTGACTTGTGGTCAAGAAGGAGAAATGAGTGCCTTGAGATATTTCAATGTTAAATTCACGAAGGTAAAGGGTGAATGCAACGATAGAGGCAAGAAAGTAACAGAAAATGGATGTGGAGCTTACAGCCCTATAATGATGCAGGATCAAAAATTCTCTCTGATTCACTCAGAAGGATGGAAGTAGACAGCCATCTTCTTTTTATTTTTTATTTTTAAGTGACCACCAAAAATAAAATAAATAAATAATTAAAAGTAGAGAGAAGTACAATAACTGAATTTCATTTATGTTTGACAGTTGAAGTTCTCTTGTGCAAAAGCATGATAGTTGAGTTACTCCCAAATGTTCTCAACTTCTTGCATCAGACTTCAACTAATGTTCTTAACTTCTTGCATCAGACTTCCACTATGCTTAGGTGGTTCAGAGATAGTTCTCTGTATCTAAACGTAGTATTGACTATGAACTTTGAGAAATGGGTGCTGCCTCATCATTTCATGGAGTGTGAACAGAAAACATGAAATAATAGGAAAATAAAGCAGATAAGAATATCTGATCAAACTTTGAGCCACAAATCTGTTTCTGACATCAAGTATGATGTGATCTCATCTTAATAGTCAAGGCCAATCCATGGATCCAAAATCAAAGTTGAAGGCCATAAAAAAAGGGAAATGATCATCCTTACAAAAGAGAGCCTTCAGCACTTCAAGTGATATGAAAATACAGACAATCTACTTTGTTTCCATTTGGTTATTAACTACGCTATTGTAAATTTTGGTAGATTTGGTCATCCAAATTCTTTTAAGGTCACTCTTAGGAGCTTCTACTTCTTATAGACTGTTGACTGGATTGTTTTGAACTGTCATTCCAAAAGAGCCAGTCATAGTAGTTTTTACATCTCCATAAACTTTTTCAGCAGAACTAGTTGTCAAGGCTTATAGTCAAAATCATAAAACAGATATAATGGCTGAAATATTTCTCATATACCGTGGAGATACTGCTTTAGCTTGGCCAGATTCATATTGCAAAGTAGCCTCCAGCATAGATTCTGCCATAACCACCCTCTTTTCCACCTCAGCAACTGAAGCCATTGCCTTCTCATATTTTTCCTGCATATGGTTGAGAAGAGATAATCACGTAATACAAAGAACCAGGAAAAAGAATTGTATTAAAAATCCTGCCAAAGTAAGAAAACCATTTACCACATCAGATCACTTTTTTTCCACAGCCATGCAATAACTGTGGGTATGTGGATTTGAATCACATCAGATCACTTTTTTTCCACAGCCATGCAGTAACTGTGGGCATGTGCCTTTGAATCAACATCATCCCATGAGAGAGAGATATCTATAATGTGAATGAATTTGAGCTTCAAGGAGCCTCTAAATCTATTTTGACTTCTAGCGCTGAGGTTTCTCAAAGTCCCAACCCTCCATACAACAAAGGGACTAATTCATGAAGCATCAGATATAATCAGTGTACGGAATAAAATTTTGTCCAATGTGAAATGAGGAAAACCAATATGTGACAGAATTAAATCGCTATTTTCAACAACCGAATCTCTTGATAAGATTTGTCACTTTCACAAAGTTAGGAGACACCCATCTACCGTCATTTCCCGCACAGAGAGGAGAAACCAAAAGAAAAAAAAAGGGGATAAAAGTACCATCTAGAGTTTGCTTTGATCTAGGATAACCAGGACATTCAATGATATCATTACCTGAAGCAAATGAACAGCGTATTTCTGAGCAGCTGCATCTTGCTCTGCAATTCTGCGAGCATCTTCAGTTATCCTTTGCTCATGCTCTACCCGCAAAAGGACCTAACAGTACAAATGAGAATACAGATAACTACAGGACACATAACAGAAATAAGAAACATCGTTCTTTGGGAAATACATAAAAGATAGCACAAAACAAATTCAACCTCAAGAATTGCAGCTTCTTGTTCTTTCTTGTCAATAAGGACTTGAGTTAGATTGGCTACCTCATGCTCCAACTGCTCAATCTGCAGCATTTTTAAATGAATTTTTTAAATGTCCCATGGTAGTTAAGTGAGTTGGAGCTAATGATGGATGAGTAGAATTATTGTTCTTGGGGATATAGGCAGCTCCTAGCTAAAGTAGAAAAGAAAAAAAAAAAGAATGTCCATGTAGGTAATTATCAGTAAACTTATTTCAAACTTGCGAAGTAATTAAATCATCATCTTTATCACTTTTAAATCAACCAATCAAGATTTGAGCACACAACAAACTGTTTCAAGTGCATTTTGAGCATTTACCAGAATCACACAAAGTCCTCTACAACACTTGTGCCTCAAAAATTCAAGATATTATTAATCAAATGTTGGCAATTATGAGGCATGCTATTCACAGAAAGGAATTGACGAAGATATAACACTGGCATATGAGGAATAGAGAAAGGAGAAAGGAGAAAGGAAAAAAGAAAAAGGTATGCATACTCTTAAGTCAAGCATTCACTGAATTCTTTACACTGGTTATTCATCAACATCTACAACATCAAGTTGTAAACATTGTGGACAATAAATCAAATAGATTTGAAAACAAGACAACCATTTCCAATCCAACATAATATATGCGAGAGAGAAGTGTGTTGTATGTTCATTGTGAGAAAACAAATTTCTTATTTTAGGAAATTGAGTATGTGCTGTAAATGTTCTTTTATTAGAATTGAAGATTTTGGTAGTTAATGTAATCATTAATTTGAAGGGAAGTGATTGTAATCCCTGATTTGTAGGGATATGCTTTAAGATTTCTGTATCTTGCTAGGTATATATATTGCCTAGAGGTGTGTCAATTATTTAATAATAAGAATTACGCAATTCCCCATGGTATCAGAGCCGAATTAAGCTCCTTGGGATTTTTTTCTTCTTTTCAGCCTTCATTGGTCAATACCTTTTCTAAGATTTTTTGTTTTGCTGCTCTACTCTTGGGTCACTAAAGTACCCAGTTTTCCTCTGTTTTTTAGACCCAAAATAGAGGTTTTTGTGCAGGCTGTTCTTCTTAATCATCCTGCGGTCCGTGTTTAATCGTTTTGTTTTTCTGTCATTTTTTTTCCCCTTTTTTTCTTTACTCAGACCTTGTTCTATGGCTTGAGAATCTGAGTTTTCACTATGTCTGAGATTGTTGCAGAAACTGCCCAAAGGCAACTGACAGCGTGAATGCTCCATCTTCGGGAGATTTGCTGAACAATTAGGTGGCCTACAGATTTAACGGAAAAAATTATTCGAAATGGTCTCAGATTGTTCGAACCTTTCTCAAAAGGGAAGGACAAGCTGAGTCAACTTCTTCGTACTGGACCCAAACCAGGAGATCTTAAATATGAGGCTTGGGATGAAGAGGATTCCATGGTCGTGGCTATGGAATTCCATGTTGCCCCAAGTCAATGAAACTTGTATGTTTTAACCACGGCCAAGGAAATATGGTAAGCGGTTCGACAAACTTACTCAAACTCCATGATGCTGCTCAAATTTATGAAATCAAGACCAAGCTCTCTGCCGGTAAACAAGGTAGTCGTTCAATCACTGAATAGCCAATCTCTTGAAGAATTCATGGCAAGAGATGGATCATTACCAATGTATCCAAATGAGTTGCAGTGAAGATGTAGCCATGCTCAAGAGATTCGTGGAAAAAGATAGAATTTATGACTTCCTTGCTGGACTCAATGTCGAATTTGATCCAGTAAGGGTACAAGTACTGGGAAAAGAAGAATTACCGTCATTAAATGAGAGCATTGCTATAATTTGAGCAGAAGAGGGAAGTAGAAGAGTTATGAGTGAACCCCCCAATTAGTGGAAGGCTCAGCCCTGGTCTCAAAGAATGCGGGTGTGAGAAATTTGGTTCTGATCAACAGCTTGGTGATAATAATGAAAATTTTGATTCTTCAAAATGTGGGAATAAAGAGTTCATGTGGTGCACCTACTGCGAAAAGCTTCAACACAACAGAGTTCGATGCTGGCAACTTAATGGGAAGCCACTAATGTCACAGAAGTCCAATAAAAATTGGACTATAAAGAATGGGCAACAGAGAGGGCAAGGGCAAGCCCATATGAAAGAGATACAACCAATGATGAAGGAGTCTCTCATGATCGCCGTAAGTTTAACAGAGAAAAGATTGAGAAGCTCAGAAATTTATTGGGAACCCTAAAAAAGTCCACGGTACAGGCACTTGTTCTCTAGCACTCTCAGGTAAGTATCTGTTAGGACCCGATTGTCCTATGTTCGATTAAAAATAGAATTCAAAGAAGAAATTGAAGTAACAGAACAGAGTAGCAATCAAAAGAAGAATAATCGGAATAGTTCCAAACGATTGTATTGAATATCTAGCTTCGAGGGCTAGTACCTCCAGTAATCACTTTCTCTTTACAGAATATGCATGCCTCGCTCTGCACCTCTCACCCCCTTTTTCAATACTATTCTCTAAGCTCACTAACTACATTTTATTACACATTTCCTAACTTACCCTTGCAACAAACTTAATTCTCAGCCTTACCCTTTCCTCTCCTCTTTCTATCATATTTCAGTAAAGGAGGGGATTCATCAGTATCCCTCTTCCTGTGCACTTAATGTTTCAAACATAACCCTTTTAGGCTTATTGGTCATTGACTCGGCCACAGATTATATGACTCATTCTTCACAAAAATTTATCACCTACAGCCCTTGCCCTACAATAGGAAAATAGCTCCAGTCAATGGTACCTTAACAACAGTGGCTGGTCAAGGCTGGCCAAGGAAATGCCTAATAAATCAATTGTTCACTCTTAAAAAATGTTCTCCATATTCCAAAACTGTCGACCAACCTTATCTCAATACATAGACTTACAAAAGATTTAAATTGTAGTGTGACATTTTAGCCTTTGTATTGTATGTTTCAAGACCAGGGTTCGGGGAAGACGATTGGATGTGTTAGGGAGAATAATGGACTTTACTACCTTGAAGAATCAAGTACACAAACTAGCATTGAATTATTTACCTTTGTCATTTCTTTCTTAGTCTTTTTTTTCTTTTTCAGTAAAGATAAAATTGGACTTAATCACCTTCGTCTTGGTCATCCTCATTTAGTCTTCTTAAAATTATGTTTCCATAGTTATTCAAAGGAATAGTGTAGAAAGCTTCCATTGTGATATCTATAAGCTTGATGGATAAACGTGTTTATTTCATAATAAGTAATAAAAGAACATCTATTCCTCTTGCACTTCTCCATAGTGATATTTGTGGGCCTTCTAAAATTCTTAATTTCTCAGGGCCTCGTTGCTTTGTTTCATTTATAGATGATTGTACTCGTGTAACATCCATCTTTATTTTGAAAAGAAAATCTGATGTAACTTCAGCTTTTCCAAATTTCCACATATGGTAAAAAATCAGTTTCGTATTGGAATTAGAAGATTTAGGTCAAACAATGCTAAGGATTACTTCAACCACACCCTTGTCACCATTTTTTCAAAAAGAAGGTATAATTCACGAGTCATCATGTGTCAGTACACCCTAACAAAATAGGGAGACAGAAAGATAAAAAAGGTCACCTTTAGTTGTCACTCAAGCCTTTCTATTTCAATAGAATGTCCCTAAAACTATTGAGGAGAGGCRGTTTGCTGCTGATAGGCACCCAAGCACTTGGAGAACCCACCCCCAAAAGCTAGCTGTTGAGGAGGGAGAGCCAAGCCACTTAAATACCCCACCAAGAAGCCCATACTACTCGATGTGGGACCTTGACACCAGGTCCCTATCAATATACCCTCCTCGGAAAGCCGACGTCCCGGCGGCTTCACTCGGCGACACTTCACTCGGTGGCA
>JANLJB010030275.1:0-22416 GCA_026212285.1 Bursera cuneata | reverse complement strand
CCCCGGTCTAAACTAAAAAAAAAAAAAAAAAAAAACAATTAAAATATTTATATATTATTAATTTTATAATTAATTAATTTTTAGACATTATTTAATATTAATTTACACAAAAAATTAGTTACTAAACTACCATTGTCATTTTATTTTTAATACTTCACTCTTTTTATTCACTTGATTCATAGATCTTAGATTTAGTTTTCTGAGGTAAGATTCATTATGTCCTCTCTTAGAAGGTGTAAATATTTTTTTATTAATAAATCAAGATTTACCTAAATTAATAATTCAAAATATTTTTTTATTAATAAATCAAGATTTACCTAAATTAATAATTCAGTCTAATCAAACAAAATTTATAACTATGTCACTGTATGATACTTTATTCAAAGAATTTAATATATCTATTGAAATTAAGGTGACAGTTGAAACATGATATATATTTAAATTTTTTTGATATTATAATTTCTTTGTTCAATGTCTGATAATGCTTGATAGTGTCCAACATCAGACACTTGATGATTAATAACATTTGACGTTTTAGTATTTGATGTTCGATAGTGTTGAATAATTATAAATTCTAAGATATCTGATAATCGACAGCATCTGTAGATATTTCTTACGAGTGTCCGACGATGGATGGGTTATGATTTTAAAAAATTTTAAATATTGATTATTTTTTTACGAGATCCCTTAATTCTAATTTTTTTTACATGAACCCAATTTTATTTTAAGATTTTGCCATCAATTTTTTCATAAAGATAATTAAATAAAGTTCACGTCACAACATGTTATTTTATGAGTATTTTTTATTCATGGGCTTAATGCTTCTTTTGTTTATTTATTTATTTGACATAATCTTCGCTTCTTTATTAATATAATGTATTAAAATCTTCTTAGTTAGTATTAAATTTTCATCAACTGAGTTGGAATACGTTTGTATATTATATCTTAAAGAGTAATTTTAACACAGCCAACAAATTTATTATATTTATATCCACATTAAATCTTAAAGAGTAATTATAAAACTATTGACAAATTTATTTAATTTAATCCACATTAATTGCTTTTAAATGAATTTTTTTCCACTCCATATGTATTATGAGATTGAAGTTGAACTTCATCCTTTTTTATTTTTTATTTTTTATTGAACACATGTAACACATTAAAAATTGTAAATTCTTATTATATAAATATTAAACCATCTTAAAAAATTTAATATGTATTACTCAATTTATTAAATATAGTCATAATTTTTTTATATAATTTAATAAATATATATAATTTTTAAGAACTTAACAAGTCACTTTAATTTATCTATTTTTTTCTAATAATTATACAAAATATTGAAAAAAAATTTAATTACTTGAAACAAAAGTATTAATTTTAATGAAAACATATTAACGTCAATGACATAATCAATAATTAAAACATTTATAGAGATGTGGAGTCTATAGCAACTCGATTTAATGCCCGTCCCTTTCAAAATCACTATAAAATTAAAACCTGAAAATTATTATAATTAATTTGTCCCCTAAAAAAAATAAAAACAAAAATAATGACCACATTTATTACAAGAACACGATGCGCACATCATCTGCTCGCCTACAGACAAACACACACAAAATAATAAATAAATAAATATATATATATATATATATAGGCCTGAGGCCAGGCTACATATTTCAAGCAGAAGGCAGATCCAAATTTACCTCCCTCGCTCGCTCAGCTCACTCACACACTTTTGCCTCTCGTCTCCACCTTCTATTCGTACTAGCCATGGGCTTTCCAGCTAACGGCTCTGATGGCGCCAAGCCACTCAAGTTCTTGATCTACGGCCGTACCGGATGGATCGGCGGATTCATCGGCAAGCTCTGCCAAGCTCAAGGTATCGATTTCGTCTACGGCTCCGGCCGTCTCGAGAACCGGTCTTCACTGGAAGCTGACATAGCCGCTGTCAAGCCAAGCCATGTGTTCAACGCTGCTGGTGTCACCGGCAGGCCTAATGTGGACTGGTGTGAATCGCATAAGGTGGAGACTATTCGGACTAATGTGGTTGGAACTCTGACGCTGGCTGACGTTTGCAGAGAAAAAGGTTTGGTTTTGATTAATTACGCGACTGGCTGTATCTTTGAGTACGATGCCGATCACCCTATCGGTACGGGAATCGGATTCAAGGAGGAAGACACTCCGAATTTTATTGGATCTTTCTATTCCAAGACCAAGGCCATGGTAAACTCAAACTCTAAATCTTCATTTTTTTTTTTTATATATTTTATTTTACTATTTAAGTAGTAAGTTTGAATTTGATGCATGGATGCTTGATTCTAGAAATATAATGAATTTATTATCAATAGAATGTTACAGATCTGGTGATTTGATTCTGGGATCTAGCTGGTTTGGTACCCACATTTTGGTATATGAGGAAACTATAGTATATATATATATATATATATATATATATATTAACAAATAAGAAGTAAACCAAAAAAAAAAAAGTANGAGGAAACTATAGTATATATATATATATATATATATATATATTAACAAATAAGAAGTAAACCAAAAAAAAAAAAGTATCTGATTGTATTGTCACTTAAAGAAATAACTAGCATTTGTATCTTGACTTGGAAATCTTGAGATATAGTTTGAGATTTGTGTTGTTCTGAAATTGGTTGTTTCCTGATGCATGAAAGGTGGAGGATCTGCTCAAGAACTATGAGAATGTGTGTACATTGCGTGTGAGGATGCCAATCTCATCTGATTTGTCAAATCCTCGCAACTTCATCACAAAGATTGCTCGATACGATAAGGTAGTCAACATTCCGAACTCTATGACTATCTTGGATGAACTCCTCCCAATTTCCATTGAGATGGCAAAGAGAAACCTCACTGGAATTTGGAACTTCACAAACCCTGGAGTGGTTAGCCACAATGAGATCTTAGAGATGTATCGTGAGTACGTTGACCCCAATTTCACCTGGAAAAATTTTACCCTTGAAGAGCAAGCAAAGGTGATTGTTGCTCCAAGGAGCAACAACGAGCTTGATGCCAACAAATTGAAGCAGGAATTCCCTGAACTCTTGTCCATTAAGGAGTCCCTCATCAAATATGTGTTCCAGCCAAACAAGAAGACCAATTGAGCATGAAGGTTGTAGGTTTGAATTTTTCGATTTCCTTATTTATTGAAATTTGCTCGTGCAGGTTTATGTGATCTCAATGCTACCCAGATAACATACATGATTTCTCCTATTTTGTATCTGAATGCTTTATTCACAATAAAATAGTCAAAAAAGTTATTTCCTAAAGTTATGAATAAGTATTTGTAAATCGGTATTCTACAGCTTGAATTGCCGAGGATGGATTTGTTCTCATGTTCGGCTTTCAGTAGCTGGTTCAGTTGTCATTGTAATTTTACAAATATATGCTATTGCCTGCTTGGACTACCAAACTGAGGGAACATAGAGAACGGTAGTTGGTTAATATCACAATCTCTATAATTTACATTCTGGAGTTTCACATATTGATATTTTTCGGCAATATGTTAAGATTGTTTTTTTTTTAAGTGCAATTTAGGTATAATCTTTTCTTTAACTTGAGTTTTGATCAGATAATTGCCGTGAAAAAATATGTTTAGTTGATTTCTGGGGGCAGAAAGCATAGGTACACAACATTGACGGCAACGTATTTGTATGTTACAGGGACAACGACTTTTTTAGCATCTTAGTTACCACCATGTAATTTTGTGCCCCCCAGAAAAAACCTTTTCTTCAAATACTGTGGCTTTATCGACGTGTAGATTCTCTTTAAAAGATTTTTTTTCTCTTCAACAAACGTAAAGAAGTGTGTCTATGTTGATGCTGACTGCTGAAAGGTAGATGTAAGCATGCTAGCTGGATAGGTTTAGTGTGGCTAATCCGACCATTTACTTGCTGGGAATTTTTCTGTCATCGTCAATAGGTAGCAATGATATGCTTACTGGTGAATGAATATACCGCCGCTCTGTAAATAGATACAATTTAAGGCATAGTTCTTATGACCTATGCGAGACCAGGAAGCCTAATGTAGCGCTGAAGGTTTTATGGTTCCTAGCTCTCAGAATAATTATAGCGTAACACTGTAATACTGCCTTTGAAACTAAAACAAAACTCAAAGTCAACTGGCTACGATCTCATGGTTATATAGCCTTACCCTCTAGAGAGTATTCAACTGGATTTGCATGTTATATTAGGGTATCGTATGATAAGCCAAGTAGAATCAATGAGTTGAAGGAAATTAGCACTGTGGATCTTATAGTTGAAAAAGTTACAGGTCAAGTATAAAAGTTCATGGATTATCAACAAAAGTACAAAATCAACTGAAAAAACTTAGCAGTAACAGCTGGAAATTTTAAATCACCAAAACGACATACAACATAATGAGCAACTGCCTTCTTATTTTGACGACATGCTAATGGCAGTGTTATTCCAGTGCTATTTCTTTCCTGTAGAGGAAGTGCAGCATTCACATGCCATCTGAAAAAGAAGGAAAACTAAACGTGGATGGGATTTAGTGGTGTTTAAGGATTCCATTCTTGGTATATATGGAAGGACGGTTGAATTTCCGGTTATTCTGAGGCGTGGAGTCCTCTGTGACGGGAGTAAGGGAGAAGATATTGTATACCGCGACTGGGCTTCTTACTTGATAATTATCACTTTCCCAGATGATTGCACCTGACATAATTGGCTGCTGCGAAATCACTGGACCGCTGACCGTCAATGTGAAGGATTTCTGCTCTCCAACGGCGTCAAATGACAGGACAGATGGCTCTACCGATAAACTGATAGAATTAGGCATGTACCATCTAGCAGTGTAGGTTGAGTTTGGTAAGCCAACATTGGTAACTGTCCTGTTAAATACACCCCAAATCCACTCACCATCTAGGACAGCTAGGGAGAATGAGGGGTAGTTGAGATCCCAAGCTCTTCCAGGCTCTGTGCTGGTGCAAACACTGCTGTTGTCACCAGTGACCATTCTTAGATAGGTGTCATTATAACCTTGCTTGCAGAGGAAGTTAATATAATCTGTCACATTAGCATCGTAGACAAGCCCGGGGTCAATTGCCTGAGCTGGGTTGAGTTGACCTGAGCCATAAGCGAATTCAAGGTCTGGGTGCTTCCTCCAGTCCATGACGGTAGCTATTCACAAACAAAGACACAGTTATCATGGTTTATGTCATTTATATGTCAATAGAAATGTTTTACCAATACTCAGGAACAAAATTTGTTCACCTGTGGTCATGAGGGCAGATTTAACGGCAGAAGGAGACCAGTCGGGGTGGGCAGCCTTGACATAAGCAGCTGCACCACTAGCGTGAGGGCAAGACATGGATGTACCAGAGATTATGTTGAAATCAACACTTCTTGTGTCGTCCACGTCGATGGAAGGTGGTGCTACAGGAGACCAAGCGGCGATGATGTCCACTCCAGGTGCAGTAAGATCAGGCTGTATGTATATAATCCTTATTAAGATTTCAAGACATAAACCAAAACAAGATAACAGGTAAAAAATTGCTATGAACTGAAGCCTTAATCCATTAACACCTTGAGAATGTCGGGGGTGACAGGGTTGGGTCCTCTAGATGAAAAGGATACAACTAATGGTGCCATGACATCCTTCCAAACCTCACCAATCAAAATAGTTGCCCTTGGATTTCTGAAAAGGTACCGTTATTCTTGTTAAATTCATAAACAAAATAATTCGTTAAACGAGCTATGATGTAGTTTAAAAACAAAAATCTGAGTGGGAGGATTATTTACTCTGCTGTTTTGATGTAGTCCAAAATTTGCTGGCCATCTTCTGTGCTGATTAGAGTTGCTGGTAGCGGGTAATTAAAGGCAAAATCAGTAATAGAAGAATCGGCCATTATGGTACCCACACCACCGGCGATCAGAACGCCTGAACCATCCCCGAGGGTTTCACAGAAAACAATCTTTCCTGCTACTTTATACGAGTTCAGTGAACCAGTATCGCACCAACTTGCAATTTCCTGGTTAGCGCCAACCGAAAAGTTAGCTGCATCTCCTCCCCAGACCAAGGGGTATGTGGTTGCATTGAGGTCGAAACTATTGATAGAGAGTCCCTGATGTCACAGATGCAGTGAAAATGATATTAGGAGGCTTGAACCCAATGAAAAGCTATATGGTGTTAGTGTATACAAGTAGCAGCAATTTTACTTACCGTGTAAACTTGTCCATTGCCAAGCACCACTTGGGCAACGAATTTTCTGTCAATTGTACTGGCAGCAACAGTCAGTGTCCAGGGTGCATAATTGGAAACTGAAAAAGGATAAGGTCCTGAATTCCCTGCAGAATTTGAGGTCAGTATACCATATTTCATGGCATGGAAAGCACCAATAGCAATGGGGTCTTCAAAGTATGGGGATGCAAAAGGAGAACCGAGGGACACTGATAAAATATCAACTCCATCTGCTATGGCATCATCAAAAGCTGCAAGGATATCCGCAACAGCGCAACCAAACGACCAGCAAACCTTGTACATGGCAATCCTTCCATTGGGAACTCCACCTCTTGCAGTTCCGTTAGCAAGCCCGTAGTAGCTCGCATTAGGCACTCTTGCACCGGCTGCAGTTGAGGAAGTATGTGTTCCATGTCCTTCAGAATCTCTTGGAGATGGAAAATCAGTGATGTCATAGAAGTCTTCACTATTGTAGTAGCGAGCTCCAATGATCTTACTGTGATGTCAAATATATTCCATTAGTTGCTAATAGAAATAAAATTAAAATGACTATGCTATCAAAAGTGCCTTCTGTTCGATCTTTGTTTATTACAATGCTTGATCTTATGTGCTATTTCTACTACATTCTGCTTACTGATACCTTTCTACAATTGCCTTTGCATATGAATGCAATGACAAGTTTAGAAAAGTATTAGGGAGAAGGATAGAGCTTACTTGTTGCAAGTGAAGTTGGCACCAACACATTTTCCTTTCCATTTGGCGGGTGGAGCACCGAGTCCTTCGTCACTGAAGCTCTCAGCTTCTGGCCAGATTCCTACAACAGAAACACAGAATTTAAACGCTTCAAATTTTTTAACACTATCGTGGTTTTCTTCTGCATTGTAAACGAAGTTGTGATTATGAGCATTTTATATTATCACCTGTGTCTAGAAGTCCAATAACGACATTTCCTTCTTGAGCTACTCCAAGCTTGTCTTGCGAGAAACCAATGAAGTCCCATGACCTTGTTGTGTGAAGCTGTAGTTTGTGGTTTGGAATGACTGAAATTACGCCATCCATTTCTGCAACCCAATAGTTACTGTATTAAGTACCGAACATAGTGTTAAAATTTCGGTTCCTAGTAGCCACTTGTTTGACAATCTCACCTGAAAACCTTGCAGCTTCTTCATCCGTCAATTTAGCGGCAAATCCATTGAAAGTCTTCCCATAACTGTAGACTAGAGACTCTTTAGCCCTTGAAGTGCTGCAATTGGTGAAATTTAAATGTCACGGGATATTCGGAAAAGGGAAGTTTATTAATGTTGGCTATTGCCTGCTCAATCAAACATTTTTGTGGCTGGATCGTGTAAACTGTCCATTTCAATGAACCTGAAAGTAAATAGTCTAGCCACTAGGTTAGCATTTCTCTACGCAGAACCTGTTAAATAACCAAGTTATCTCTAGTGTTACATCCTAGTTTCGGACAGTGCCATCATTGTGACATTGTACTATCTGTTGCCCACTTGCCCTATTATTTGCACAGCATTGAATCATAATAGTTACTAGAAATAGTAGTAGGCTTAGTAACAACCTTCCCATAACATTTTCTAGCATGGAATGGTGTGTCGATTTAAGCGAAAAATCTCCTTGAGGCCGCTCTCCCATGTACACAACATGAACCTACAAGCCAACACATCTTTTAAATAAAAACCAAAGCATAAAAGCATCCCAAAATGTACATCTTCCAGGAAATTAGAAAACCATAATACCTTCCTCTCATGTCCATGACAGTTCAGCACAAATGCTGCAAGTAATAATAAGTATAAAAGAGAATGCAGCCTTGAGTTAGCCATTGAAAACAAACTTAAGTAATATGTTTAACGAACCCAGAAGTGTGAGTTGATGACTTAGGTTGACAATCAAAGCTATTTATACAATAAAATCTTACACTTGGTTATCTCCGTGCCAGCTCTTAACATTGTTTTTCCAGCCCAAAGCCGTCCTTGTGGCTGATTTCATTATCGACGTCAAATTCTAAGGCCTTGACACAAAAGTACAGAATGTCCTTGCGTTTACTCTTATAACTTGAAGTGAGTATGAAAGTTTCAATTGGCGAAAAGCTTGATAACCCTTGTTGGTTTGGTCGTCCATTATCATGTAGCAATTGTTAGTACTTGTCCCTGGATATGAAACAATACAATTTGTCCTGACAATTTTCTACAGCAAAGTCATTGTATTCTAGCTTCTACCTCGTTTGAAAATTTGCAGTCTCTTTCAAATTACTTTGCTGGCCCCGTTAGTGTCAAGGAATTACTTATATTTCATTCTTTAGAGAAATTGTTGACCTTCAGAAATGGACAAACAGATGTCACTTACATCCCAAAAGTAAAATTCTGCACATATTCAGATCGTATATTGGTAACGGTTCTTAACGTACATCTGGAACTGTTTTCACAATGTTATATACAGAATTGATTCAATCTTAACATTGAATATCTGTATCGTTTTCATTTATCAACTTAATCCATTTGTTAGACATTATACTTTATCAGATATTTTGTATAAAAATTGTTAAGGAAATAGAGTGCCTTAACAAGTTCTCTTCCTCCGTTTTTCTAAATATATTTTTCACATAAAAGTTTCATTGTTTGCTTACATCAAACCAAATGTTCTATTAATTTACAAATAGAATATTTATTATTATTTTTTTTTTGACTTGCAACAATTCAATAGAATTCTGATTTGTTCCCATAAGTACACAACACAAATAAAATTTATATTTCGCACGTATTTTCTCCAATGGTGATAAGTTAGGCAGATTGAACATGTAGTGAGCCTTTATACTGCTTCTGAATCCAATTTCCCATAGGTGGGCTAATGCAAAATGCTCTGAAAAGGCATGAAACCTAACAATAAAGTTCGCGGCTTCTTGCCTACAAGTCATTACACACTAGCTCATCTCAATAATGAGAACTGATACGAGGCTGCAGCTGAAAAATCAATTTAGAAAAAGAATTTGGTTGGTGCCCTGACAAATTCACTTTGAATCTAAAGAGACAAGTCGATATCAAAATTAAATGATGCTATTTAATGAAAAAACTACTTTTGCATTACATGCTTGTTTTTTGTTCCATCTAAAATTTTATGTTACGAATAAACCAATCTGACCAAATACATTGAACATTTTTTGTACCACTAGGCCCAGACAATGGTTTCACCTAATCTGTTCAAAATTTTAACCTACAGATACACAGAGATCCTGTCCCTGTCCTGTTTGTTAGGTTACTACTTAGTGTTAAGAGTAGACTAAAACAAAACAAAAAAGTTTGCTTTTGTGGCTTCCACTAAATCCTTGCACAATACTTTCACCCTGGTCCCATGTGTTAGGCCTCAAGGGTGGAGTTCTGGCCTACTCTACTCTATCCTACTATGTATGTTTCTCACCAAAATTATAATTATTATATTAAGGGTAAATTTCATTTTCATCGCTAAATCATAATCTTTGGTTATGAGATAGAAAATGCACCAATAAATCTCTTATAGAATAATAATGAAGGTGGATAGCCATTTGGCCACAAATCAACAGATGGACAGCTAAGAGTTTTGTTCAACAAATAGATAAATGAAAGGGTGGTTACATTCCATTCTTTTGGGTGGACCCTCTGTTCCCCACATTTAAGACCAGTCGAACTGATAATAGCCGTCCATGCTATTGTCAGGGGCCACCAGGAACGGTTTCTGAGCAGATCCATTTCCTGCCCCACGCAAATCAATCCATTCATCATTGGGCCCACAAATATCAGCCCATTAACAATGAGGACCAGTCAGGGCCCATGTCAATTGGACGCACGCCCGAACCATGGCCCCCACAGATACAATAGCAAAGGATTAGTGCATCATACGCGCAAAGAGAGGGTGTAGACGCGGGTTGGCCACAGGGAGGAGGAGTATTCTACACGTGATTTTTGAGGAGCGTGGACAGGGTCTTGTTGGCCCCACCCACCATCTGGAGTTGGACCACACCACAATTGCCTCAACGAACTAAGTTCGCCTACTTTTCTTTCTTACACGTGCAGATATGATACGCACGTGTGTCAGGTCAACTCTATTTAGCATTTGGCACACACAATTAGGTATTTTTGGTTGTTGCACATTAAAAATTTCTGATAAATTTTGTGAAGAAACCATCGAAGTAGTTTCAATTCAATTCAATTCAATTGACAAACATTATAATAAGTTGGTTAAACAAATATAAACTCTTAGATGATGATGATGAAGAAGAAATTATTATAAGTGTCTGACACTGCAAGAGAAACAAATCCTAAGCACAAAATACAAATTACAATGTTATTAAATGGGATTTTATTTTATTTTTTTAAATGGATAGAGCACTCAAAACTCAATTTATGAGTTTCCTGAGTTCATGGCTTATTGGGGGGTGTCGGCAGATTCCCAGACCGCCCCATCATCAATTGCAGCTCGTGTTTGTCATAAATTTCCAAACTAAAGTCTCTAAGCATATGGGCTTTACCCTTACCGCCGTTACCGTTAGCTTTTCCGCTACTACTACTCACACTTGGCGCCATGGTCGACTTCTTTGTAACGTTAGCCGTACTCACCGTTAAACTCGATACACTACTATTATTTAAAACGTTATTAACGGCCTCCGTCTCCGCCACGCTCACAAATGAGGAAATGGGTGTTGCAGTTGCTGCCAAGTTGAAGACAGGAGCTATAGATGGAGATAAGGCCCACAGCTGAGGCTGCAGCAGGTTCGACGACCCACCACTCGGCTGCAGTTGTGGAATCATCCAGAATGCGTTGGCTGCTGGCACGATATTCATATTCATCCCAGCATTGCCCACTGTCCAAACGGGGACTAGTCCTTGTGGGGCCATTGGGGCCAGTCCGCACGCTTGCGAGACTGCAACTCCGTTACCGTTGTTACTACACAACTCGTTGTTTGATGGCGAACAGCGTCGTTTCTTCGATGCGACCACCTCGTCATCGTTATTTGAATTGTCTTTTTTTGTCGGGATCTTAAGGGTCCCGCCAACAGAGACGGCGATAGCTGGGACTGTGCCGGTGCCAGTGGCTTCGATGATGGCTTGCTCCGCGTGTTCCAGGAGCCACCTGACGGTTTCGCCGTCGGATTTATGCCCAAGTTCGCGGGTCAGTTGGAAAATTCGAGCCGCACACGTGGCCGGTATCCTGATCCTACGGCCACGGCCCTCCACTTTCGTGTGACGGTCTTTGGTGGATGTCTGCTTGGTCCCGACTGTTCCCGGCACCGTAATAGGTGATTGCATTGGCATCTGCATCTGCATGGGCAGCGGGACCACGCCGATAGGTGTTGGCTGCAGCGGCCTCGGCTTTTGCTCTGCATCGGAGTCCATCCGCTCCTCCTTCAACGGCAAGGCCTGTAAGGGCATCAGCTTATTAGTTCTCCTGCTGTCTTCTTCTTCAGCCTCTCCGCCTCCAGTGCTAAGATCAGAGCCTCCCACGTCCTCATCTTCTTGAAACGACGTCATCTTGTTGGGTTGAATAGTGGAAAACCGAACGAAGCCAAGATAAGTAGTTGAGCTAAGAAACGGAAATTAAGTTGGAAAATTTTGAAATTTGCGTAGGCAAACAAGGATGGATTGAGAGCAAAAAAGAAGGGAAAGAAAGAGAAAGAAAATAATGTGTAGTAGCGTAACAGCGTTAAGAGTTTGTAAATAAATGGAATTGAATTTGGTAGTATGCGCTAAAACTTAAAAAAAAAAAATTGGAGGAGGAAGAATCAAATCAAAGGTTAGAGAAGTTGTGTGTGGGCGTGAGATGATGACAAGTGTTGGGACCTACATCGGTGACCCTTGGTGCTCACCATCTGGTCCCTATCAGTGGAGCATGGTGGGGACACATGGGGTGACTCTTAGCCAATAGGTTTACTAGGTGGTGTCAGAAAAGTCTAACAAAAAGTTGTGTAAATGAATTTTACTGATCACACCATTTGTAGCACTAGTTAATAGTCATGGTCCATGTATATTTATCAAAAAATATCACAAGGTGCTTACATCCTTTTCTGATAAACGCCCCTTTCATATGTTGTAAACAAGGAGAAAGAGAAAGAATAAGTGAAAGCATTGCAGGCGGCATCAGCACTAATTATACTCTAACCCCGTAACTATGATACTATACATTCGTTCGCTTTCAAGAAGAATCTTGTTTGCATAAAACACCCCCATGTAGAGACACAGTCCCTCCTCTATTTTATGCATCAAAGCTTGCTCCATTTTGGTGGATCAATTGCATAGAGAAGTGAAACTTGTTATAGAAATCCTTTAATTAGAAACATTCAACATCAGAACATCAACTCAGAATTGTACATATAAGCTATATAGTTACTCCGTCGATAGGAAAATGTACCTATTTAGATTGTTAGATGGGCTACTGTTTTACCTTTTCTGAAGCTATTAAAGCATCCTTGAAGCATTTAAGTCATAAGTGAAGGCCCATCTTTCACGTTTCAAAGGGATACAGCAGGGTGAGTACACATAGTGGTACTGTTTGGTCCACCATTTGAAAGATGGGCCAAGTATATGTATGGGTTAACGAAGGATCCATTTATTCCAGTTCAATCCTTCATGATTTTAGTTCGTTGCCTACTTCGGTAGAGAGGGACAGAGTCAAGTGGTTGTTGGTGGTCAATTTATACTTGACTTATTGGGCTTGTTGCTTGAAGGAATTATTCCATTAGGTAATTCTCTCGGACTTGAATACAAGCAATACAATGACTTCCACTAAATGGATTCATAGAATTGAGATCATCTACCTTGGCGGTAGTTTTAAGTAATCATCATCCCACTGAAGTAGTTTTTGTTGAAAAAGCTGGGAATTTAACGTTTTATTAAAAAGAAAGAAAAATTGCAGCTGATGAACAAACTATTTTGCTTTAACATCACAAACTCATGGAAGCATGGATACTCTGTTCTAATGACAACATAATCTACCATGAAAGTCAACTTCTGACGCTAGAAACAGTGTTTTGTAAACTCTCAATAACCATTTGCAAGAGAACCATTCTCACAGGTGGTTCTGTCCACAGCCTTCTTGGAATAGAATCTCCGGTACATGGAGTCAACTTCAGTGAGATAATATGTTCCTGGAGCCAAAAGGCTGATGTCTTTGCTCGTCACGAAGTCCTTTGCCCCATACCTATGTTCCATTAGCTTCAGTACTTCAACAAACTTCTCTGGGAGGAACTGCATGAAAAGCACATATCAAAGTAAGTCGTCTATCCCATTGCGTTCGAAAACCAAAAAACCATCAAAGTAAATAAACCTTCAAGATCTTGGATGCCTCTGTAGAATAAAGATTATTAGCTATCAGTCAATACATGAACCATTCAGTTATAATTCTGTAAGCGTCAACCATCACCAGGGGAATGCTCAAAACAGAGGATACCCTTACATGACTAATTGTAGATGGTCAATAGATTGCTTTAGCTATAAAGATCACTCACATTCTCCCCTTTCAGGTTACGTGTCTGTAAAAACTTTCAGACCAGAAGGTCACTACTTACTATCAATAAACTAACCTCTTTGTACCTGATTTTATCAAACAAGGTTACCTATTAATCACGGCAAACGAGTGGTGCAAGCCAAAAGTTTTGCGACAGTTAAACGAAATATTTTAAGTGGCTATGCGTGCGCATTAACTAAATGTGATCAAATAACAATTCCCACCCTTTTAATTGGTAGGCAGGCAGATTCCTTGGTGCCATCAATGACTGACTGATGGGATATTGTTTGTACTTTTTTTTTTTTGTTATAATAATATATTTAGATTTTCTGACAAAGTACATCTAACAATTTACTGTATCTGCTAGGGGAAAATGAGAATTACCTCATGCCTTGACTTCAACTTCCCGTCAACATTCATCACAGTTGCAATGTTTGACAAACTAAAGGGATGTTGACCTGCATTGAGCTTCAATGAGAACATTGTAGCAGTTAAACCGCTTCCATATGAGAACAATATCACCCGCTTGCCAGCCTGCAAGTTATCAAATGAAATCAGATTTATATGTAATAACAGAGTGAGAAAATGAGATTAAAAAATTATAAAGCAATTACCAATTCACTGTGTTTGTTGTGAATAAGGGAAGCAAATGCCGCATATATAGATGCTGTGTACATGTTACCAACTTGCTTTGGTATTAAAGTGGCTGGCTGAACCTTTGCATCATAAAGGGGCTTTGCAACTTGTTGGGATAGCTGTAGATGCAGAAACAGTATCAGCAGGAGCTCCAACTTTAACATTTAAAAATTTCCATTATCTATCCCTTAAACCCACTTTGTGATTTAGGGTCAAGAAAATTGTCCATTAATTCAATTTGGAATATAGAAGTTAATCCAGAGAAATGCAAGGTAGGAACTAGAAAGGTGGGGTATTGCCACTGGAGTGCTTCAAAAACAAGTGAGCTATTAATATATATTCTATGTGAGAAGATAAATGTGAATGCTAGGAAAAAGAAGATATTTAGTATTTAATTAATTGTCAGTTTGCTGTCGATTGTAAAGAAATCAAACTCACTTCCAGAACATAAAAACAGAGGGAAAACACAAAAATAAGTTCCTTAAAACAATAACAATCACTGTCAGGTTTCAAAGCAGACCTTTTCAAGATCCCGGCTTTGGTAGCTTTCATCACCGGATAAAGTTCTAAATGGACCCAGCTTTTCTTTAGCAGCCTCATCAATAGAACTGCAAACAACAGCTAATTTGATCAATCGCCAAGTACATGTACACCAATCCAATCAATTTTAGAATTCCAAGAGTTATAATGCCTAGAGTGATAAAGAAAATTAACGAACCCGGCATTATTCAAGAAGTCATTAAACAACAAACGAGCAAAGCTTTTCTGTACAAGCTGCAGTAGTTCAAAAAGGAAAAAATTGTTAAGATGTATGAAACATGCAATTGGTTTATGTATGTAACATATCATTGGTAAACAAAAAAATATAGTTATTGAAAGACCATAACCAATAATATAACACACCTTGTTATATGGAGAATGAAACACAAAATAGTCAGCATCAGACATAGAAAATTGTTTGCACTCCAATTTCTCATATCTAGGCAAAGCAAGACAGTCAGGCATTTAAATAACACAACCAATAATCATAACTCCATATAGAGCAAAGTAAATGCTCTCAGAACTGAAAAAGAGACATACTTGCTGCAGAAATATTGGTAACAAGAATCAAGAGCCATGAGGTAGCAAGTCTGAGAAAGTTTCCCATCAACAACCTACAAAAATATTTGCCAACAGATGAAATTCATTTAGTATTAGAGGAAAATAAACAATCCACTTTTAAGTTTAATGGCAAATGGTTCACATTAAAGAAGCATGGCATATATGTGCCGTTGATACTTAAAATACAGTACTTCAACAACTGTATGATAAAGAGTCATTTACCAAATTAAAAGATGCTTTCATCTCTTATCCGAAAAATATATTCCTACTTTAGGTACTCAGTGCACAATGTCAGCCCTACCAAGGTGTTTTGGGCAAGGTTTCCAAAAATGTGTCTGAGTATACTACTATAATCTGCCTTAACTTAAGCAGCAATGAATTATGCAGACTTCAATACTTCAAAAAATGCAATCAAAATCGAACTGACAAGTCTTCATTAAATCAACCAGGGCAAAATATTGTACGCAAAAAAAAAATTGGCAAAAAGATGACCCTGATGTCAACATTATTTAAAGATCAAGACAAAAGTCAAAGGGATTTTAGAAGGATTACTGGGTATTCACTAGCAAGGTTTGGCTTGTAGAAATCATAGGCATGAGACATATGACTTCCCCTAAATTTGCTTTCAAAAACAAGTGGGGCATCAGGTCCTATAAGCATGGCAATGGCAGCTGCTCCTCCAGTAGGCCGGGCTGGTCCTTCTGCATACACCTGTTAAAAAGACGTACCTTAAAATCATTAGAACGACATATTGCTTGTCTAATGTATGGACTGACCATGTCATTAATACGTTAATTTCTATGCATAAAAATTTCATCCAGATCAGTGATATTGGAAATAATTTAAAATGTGACCCATGCAATGTTTCACTACTAAAATCAGAAATTTACAAAGGTATTGTTTAAAGGAATTTATCATACCGCACTGTCAGTGCAGACAGCAAGCCCGTAGCGTCCATCCCATGAGCTACTCTCCACCCAGTTTACACAGTTAAATAAGGCAGCAGTTCCTCCATAGCATGCATTTGTTGAGTCAACACCTTCAATGTCAGTATTTCCGGATTTCTGCTTGTTTTACACAACAAAAAGAGCAGGAGATAAGACAGACATTTTAAATGCAAAAAATCAGCCATAAAAAAGAGGGAAAAATTTGCAGCAGAGTAATACCTACAAATGATCCCAAATAAGCAACTGAATGTTAATCCACATAAGAAATGGTAAATATGCAAGAAATATGCTTTAGTATACAAAGCCAAATACTATAAAAACCCAGGCTCAGTCATAAGCCGTCTGCTCATTAACTATCCATATTCCCCACCCACGACTCTCAACTCCCATGAAAGAATTCTGGGTTCCTATGTCAAAGTAGCTCACAACCACCTTAAGAGAGACTGTCGCATAGAAAACCCAAGAGATGCAGGCTGCAACTGAGGTCTGAGCCTAATTTAGATGGCCTCCATGACTAAACAAGGTTGTATCTCTCTGATATACAGTTAACGCATTTGTTGAAACCCACACACTAAAAAAATAGTTCAATATAGGAAGAGCACATTGACTTGGAAAAAATACCTCAAAAATTTGCATCAGGAAGGTCTTGATAGATTTGCTCTTGTCTATCACAGTTTCACTTCCTACTTCGAGACGACCAATTTGTTTTGGATCGACCTTATACTTCTCAAGGAGCGAAGTAACAACTGTCAAACTGGACATCCAAGATTTACAAAAAAATGGTTAATGATCCTCTAAACAATGCTGCCTCAATTAACACCAAAAACAAATCATATATGAGAAACAGTATTATGTGCAGCTAGAATCATACAAAAAAAAGTGAGGATCAAAAGTAGAATCACAACCTCATTGAGATGACATCTTCCACCTCTGTACAAAAGGCCATGCAATCTTGTCCAAGTCCAATAGTGTACTTTCCTTTGCTTGCTCCATCATGAGCCTCCAGAGCTTCCTGTTTAGCAAGTAGAAAGAAAGAACACAAAAAAAATTATAAAAATACATTTAAAAAAAAAAGTAATATTTGAGTTTTCAAAATACATGCTAATTAGGTAAATCAAATTTTAAAAGAAATTTGTAACACATCCAACGAGGCAATTCTATTAGCATAAAAACATTCTATAACACCTTCTTTTCTTGCAAATTAAGATGAATGTGGGTTTCTAGTTCTGAATATAATTTAGAAATGAGTTCTTTCCAACAACTTCTTGAAAACTTTTTCTTTTTTGACAAAAAGAAAACGTAAACAAAGCAGTTTAATCCTAAAAGAAATATACTTCTTCTCTAACTCAGCCCCTGTCAGGTAGGTTGTGTGACCCATCACTTTTGGCTCCACTAAGAAGATGGTCACCATTATGTTATCATTACAAAAACTTTCCACCAAAAAAATAACCAGGATAGGCATCCAAGCTACATATTTTTTTTTGCTTTTTATATGATCCAGAAGCTTATAGCCTCTTTCTCTTGAGATCAAGCTAGCTTTACAGTCTAGGCAGCCAAGAGCAAGAAAAAAAATGAACAAACATACTAGATTCTATAGCCGCCAACATCTCCACTTTAAGAAATCAAATTCCCACCCTAAAATTAACGCTTCAAACAGAGAATGGAAGATCGAAATCACAAAATTTCACTCACTGTAGCTCCGTTTGTTAGCTGGGAAAATCAAAAGAGAGTTCCAACAAACGAATCTCAAATTTTCCCATCACTTAGTGCCAAAACTTAACAAAGAAAACCCAGTGTGTTGTACTCAAAAAATCTCTCAACCAAAGAAGCGACAGCACCCACACTCAAAACACTCCCGACAACACAAACAAGAAAAAAGACAAAGAGAATGTAAGACGATCATCACCTGTTGAACACACGTGGGAGGGAAGTAGATGTCCATAGCGAGGATTCCAACATTCTTCGCCATTTCTGTTCCCGTTGATTTTGAAGAGAAGAAAACCCAGAGGAGATGAAGAAAGAATCAAGAAAACGACAGCAAACACAACTCGTGTTGCGAGTTGTTCTGCTTTCTTGTTCCTTGGTCTTGGTCTTGCGTGCTGCCTTCGTTTCGTCTCTGCGTTTGAGCTTGCAGTTGAAGTTGCTGTTTAACAGAGAGAAAGACAGACCTCGAAAGCCGGAGAGAGAAATGGTGAGACTAACATGTGTGTGCTATTTGGTATTTATAACAGAAAATCATAATTTTTACAATTTTCTTTTAAATCAAAAAAATAAAATAAAATAAAAAAATTTACATTTAATTAACATAAAAAATGAAAGCTGCCTTTTCGTTCCCACTTGTTCTACCCAAAACGCAGACTTCAGTTGAGGACCTCATGCTAATTCTTGGCGGGTCTGTTTCCATTTGCCCACTGTTTTCCCTTTATTTACCGATTTTTTGTCATTGATGTAAACTTCATTGGCAGAGAAATGCAGGAGAAGCCAACACGTCACCATTACCTTTCGTGGAAAATACTTAATTTACCAAATTAGCCTAATTTTTATCTGGACTTACCACTTCAGTTTTCTTTTGTTAATAACATTCAATTAATTGAAAGAAATTGAAGCATCAAGCGTGACGCCATAAATTGGTTCTTCATGCATTATAAAGTGGAGTTTCAGCTTGGAGGCATTTTAATTAAAAAATAGGATTTTTTTAAATAAATAATGATATATAATTTATACAACTTAAAATATTATAAGGTCATTATTTTACGGTTTTGGATCTAAATCTAAGAAATATGATAAGGACAAGGTTAGGTATAATTACAATATAACATTATTTACGATTGAAAAATTACAATATATTAAATTTTTGTAATATATATAATAATTATATTAAAATTCCAGGTGATCAAATGTGGCCCTCATTGGCATCCTCGTTGGTATCGAACGAAATTTAGCAATTGCTTTAACCAAAAAATAAAAAAGAGAGAGATGAATTTGGAGTAAAAAATAAAAACTGAATCGCGATTTTGTTTGCATGTGAGGATCGTGATCGTACATTTTCAACTTACAACTTACACGTAATAATCTCAACAAGTAACTTAATTAAATACGATTAAAGTGCATCTTTATTGTTGGTAATTAAGTTGCTAAGCTGACAACCAGGGCCTTTCCAACTGTAAGATGCTGTCCTTCATGAGCTTCCTTGCTGGAATCTCCTGCACCGTCTGATCATATTCTCTCACGTGCCCAATGCCCTGCTTAATTATGCCTTTCCCCACCATCATCAATCATTTAGATGTCAATCATGTTCAATTTTAATCAAGACAAATGCCAGCATATTTTATGAGACGGTCTGTTATTCTTCACTCTTTATCTCTCCCGTAGATATTTATTGGCAAAACTCTGTTAAAGAGTAAATTATGATGTGTGCATGGGAGTATTGCTAATATCTTAATTTTTTTAATAATTGTATCAACATTATAATATTACGAGACCGATAATTTGTAAAAAAAATCAAATTTAGGTAAGATGTTTTAAAATTTAACTTTATTTTATCTTTTTATTACTTCATCGATTAACGAGTTAATGAGTCGTTGTTTCATCAAACGTGACGAATTGATAAAAATATATCATTTGGTCACTAAGTTTTATACAATTTATATAAATCATGACAATTTGATTAACATTGGTTGTTCATTAAAAACATAAATTTTAACAAAGGTTAAAAGTCACACAATTATTTTTAATCATTTAAAACTTACGGGAGTTATAGGATACAGATCCCGTAAGATTAGTCGAGGTGTGTATAAGCCGTCTTAGAGACCCACATTTAAAAAATATATATATTTGGATGAAATTAGTGTGATAACTTTATTTAAAATATATTTGATTTAATGTAATATGAAACTATCATCTTAATTATTAAAAAAAAAAAAAAAAGAGGATAAAGATATAGAACAAATTAGTCGACCCACATGGTAATAATAATCAATTAAAATATTTGGTCAATATCAAATCAGAATCAACTTATATCGGTCTACAGAGATCTGGACCATTGGATGGTCAAATGACTATTCTTGCACATTTAGGTGATAACGTCCTGGGTAGTTGAAGCACGCGTGCGCCAAACCCTTCCCGAGTCCGAGGATGTCTAAATTATAATCCAAATGAGATGATCATGGAAATATGAAATTATTATTAATTAATGAAAATCAAAATCAAGACTTTGTGGCGCATAATAAATTTCTGATGGGAATGAAAAGGGGGTAAATACATAGACACCCCCAAGGATTGGTCTAAGTAACATCTCATCCCTGTTATTCATAAAGTAACATAAAGATCCTCATTTTGATATTTTAAATAACATTAAGACCCCTATTTTTATGTGTTAAGACCCTCATATTTTCCAATTCTAGGGGTGTCTATGTTACTTTATGAATAACAGAAATAAGATTGTTACTTAGACCAAACTTCGGAAACGTCTATGTATTTACCCCAAATGAAAAGTAGTTGGTGGGCCTGATAGTACAAGCAGCTCCCACGACTGTAAGCCTTGACTATTTTTTATCATCTACAAACAATGTATATTCATTCATTAATGTTAAGTAAATGTCGCTTTCCTTTAAGAGTATTCGAATCAAAATAAGAAGTTGAAAAGTTTGGTTTTATTTATTGAATTGGATGCTCCTTGTTGTATCATAGTCTATTTTTATTTATGTCAACATTCCACACCTAAGATCCCAATTCTACAAATTATTTTTTCTTTTTTTAAGAAATAAGAATATCAACCTAACTTTATATAACATTGTCATAAATAATTTAATATATATATATATATGGAGAGAGCCACATTATTGAAATTTAATTCTTTTTATTTAATTTTATATAATATTTAATAACCGTTGATTTACTATAACTTATAGGTATAAAAAAAAAATTAAAATATAGTTTTTTTCATGTCAACTCAATAAGTCTTTTCACCATTAGATAAAAAAATTAACAACTATCAAATAATATTTAAAATTAAATATATATATATATATATATATATTAGGGTAGGTTGGGGAGATACAAATTTAAATACAAATTATAAACCATTAGATTATATGAAAATCAATGGTTCAGATTACTCATGAGCGTCTAAACATTTAATGAAATATTCTCTTATCCTAATTCTCTCTCCAAGCATTAAATGTTTTGTCTCCTCTCTTAATTCTCTTTCTTCTTATTTTTATTTTCATCTTTCATTTAAAAAAATATATATGGAATCATAAATTAAATTCTTAAATAGTTTTTAACAAAAAATCAACAATCACAAATTATATATATATAGGGACAGGTTCAGTAGATATAAATTTAAACACAAATTTATATACAAATTAAAAATCAATAGTTCATATTCTTTATTACGTAATATTTCTCTTATTACTTATTATTTTATCTTTTTTCCTCTGCCAATCTAATGGGAGAAATCTAAGGAAGATATATACTATTCCTTCAATCTAACCCAAATTCATATTGCCAGAAAACAAATCATCGACAACCTCCCTTAAATATTTATTGTTTGCCAATGTACTACCGCCTATCTGCACTCCAAGACTACACCGTCGCTGCCTGTTTTGTCCGCTTGCTCCTCTAAAATTCTGCACTGCACGACTGCAACAATCACCCTTCCACCCACCATCTCAGTCAAGAGAATAGTCCCCAAAAAACCCACATTCACATAACATAACAATTGCCAGCAGCACCAACTATTGATGATTTGGATAGGGAATTTGCCAGCAGCCAAATTCAACCGCGCCATTGAACTAGATGGGAGAATTCAGGGGTGGGTAAGCCAACTCAATTGCATAAGAAGGAATCAAGCTAGGATTTGGAAAGGGAGGTTGTGGATGATTTGTTTTTTGACTATATGAATTTGGCTTAGATTGAAAGAAAATTATGTATCTTTGTAGACTTCTCAATTAGATTGGTAAAAAAAGAAAAAAAGAAAATAATAAATAATAAGAGAGAGATTATACGAGAGAAAATT
>JANLJB010030274.1:0-22411 GCA_026212285.1 Bursera cuneata | reverse complement strand
GCAAGGAAAAAGCCTCTATTTATAATAAACCATGCTGCCCTAATTTAAAAGAGAAAAATTATGCAAAATCACGTTTTTGCGCCTCTGCTTGGAATAATTTTGCGCTGCAGCGCGAAACGGCACCTCGGCTTGGAATGATTTCATGCCGCGTTGTAAACACTCTGTCTGACGAAAATACATTCCACATTTGGAAAAGTGGTAAACACAAAAGTTGTAGATAATTCTCTTAGCTTTCTAAATCCACTTGAATCACCTCATTTTGATATCGGACGAGAAAGTTATGTGTAAAATACTAAAGGAAGGTCAGAAACCCAAACTGACACGTTGTTGCTCCATTTTGGATAGGAAATCGACCTTTATGGACTTTGTGCTCTTCATAAGAATTGTAGGTTAAGATCTTTAGATGAGTTTAGCCTTTTGAATCACCTCATTTGGATTATGAAAGATCTAAATATTCCTATTTGAATCTCCAGTTGTCAGGTTTGACGAGCCTTCCAGCTTACCTTAACTTTGCAGCAATGTTTCGATGCCCATACGAACTCCAATTTTGATGAACCAGACCTTCTCGAAAAGGTCTGAATGTCCTCTAAAACTTTACTGAAGACCACTTTAATTTTTGGGCACTCATTCTATATAAAAAACCTGTAACAATCCCAAAAGGTCTAACATTAAAATGTTGCTAACAATGCCAAATTAAAGCATGTTTTCTAAAACTTCCCTAAAAGTGCCTTTAACATAAAATAAACTCAAATGAACCTCAAATGATATAAAACATGCCTTAAAAGACTAAATATAAGGACAATAAAAATGTATAATTTTTTTGCAGAAAATAAAGAGGCGGTTTGCTTTTTTAATCGCGTCAAACCGTAGCGGCAAAAAAGTGCCTACCGCCTTGGCGGTAATTGAATATCTCTAACACCACATTGTTTCAACGCAGAGGGCACGTAAAGTTACTGCAGTGGTAGATGAATTTTTGCCTCAGCACTAGGGTTTTGCGTTGTGTTTCCACTGCGGCGCTGAGGAATCTCCGCCTTAGCACTGAGTCTCTGACTTAGGAACCAATTTTCATCTCTTATTCACGTCGCGGCAGTCCACTTTTTATGCAGCAGCACTGAGTCTCTGACTTAAGCACATTTTGCACAACTTTTTACTAGAAGAACGCTTAATAGATTTAATCCAATAGACGCAAAGCACATAGAAAGTATAACTAGACTAGGCAAAACCCTCTAAGCGTGAATCTTTAACCAGAGACTGTGAACTACTTTACAGTGATTACTGTAAATTGTTACTAATAACTAGAATCCCTAATGATTACGTATTAAGTATCCTAGGTTAACAATGAATTATCTAATCTGATTTCTTAGTTGTACACCTAATCAATCAAACAAGTAATTTAAGAATAAACACAGTAATTCACATTCATCCTTTTCACTTAATCACAAAATCAATGGGATAATAAACACAATTTTATTGAATCATTGTCTAACTACATAAAGTTTCTCTCAATCACAAGAAATTTAGCTACTTATGACAAAATAAAACAAAACAATGGAAAAGATGGAACCCATCAAGTAGTTCATTAAGGCTCTAAGAAGATGATCTCCAATTTTGGCTTCATTCTCCAAAGTGACGTTGATTCCTTCCTGACGACTCTCCTGAGTTTTTTTTTTTTTTTTAACTCCTTAAATACCACGTCCTAAGTTAGTTTAAAAAAGGAGAACAAACTTGTCCTTTTCTCTATAAAATAACAAGGTCGAATTAATGAAAATCGAGTCACCATCGCGACAGTAAGCTTCCAGCACTACAGCGGTAGCTCTCAGACTTGGAATAGTGGAATTCACCCAGATAAGTGCCGCTGCGGTAGGTATTTACACCACAACGATAACTCTCTGGAATTTTACCTCTAATCGGCACTCGGACCACCACCGCAGCGGTACAAGGATATGTCGCAGTAGTAGCTCTCGGGAATTTACATCATAGCAATTCCATCTCTACACTACGGCGCTGAGCTACTGCCTTCAATCTTGTTGTTTTATTCTGTTTTACTCTGTTTTAGACTTAAATCATGCTTTCTAATAGAATTCTCCTCTTATCTACAAAACTAACATAAATCCAATGAGAAAGACTCAAGAACTCAGCAATTAACAAGTATAAAGGGATTAAAATCATGCTCAAAACCAATCTATCACCTTCAATTTGTGCAAATCCTTTAGCAACCAATCTTACCTTGACTCTTACACCAGTCGATTCCCCTTTGGAATCTGGAATGTCGTCTTTCAATGTCTATACCCATTTACAACATATGGCTTTTTTCCCTTTGAAAGTGTCACTAGCTTCCATGTATGATTCTTGTGAAGAGACTCTATCTCCTCATCCATAGCCACCTTCCACTCATCCATATGCGAACTCTTACAAGCTTGGTTATACGTAATAAGTGTATCCTTATATTCCTAATAGACAAAAAATACATACGCTGTTATATCTTCAAAACCATATCTAATAGGTATTCTAATAATCTGGCACTCTCTTTGCGCTACCAAAGACGGCTAAGGAACCTATTGTACCTGCCCTTGCTATTCATAATATTCCCCCTTAGGAACCTCCTCTGTCATAGTTTTTGGCTCAATCTTTGTTATATCCTCAATTCTATCATTCCTATTACTAGAACTCTCATCATCATGACTAAAACTTGACAAACCCTTCTGTGAACTATTATCATCCCTTAATTGTAGAAAATCACCCTTATCATCAAAACCATCCCTTTTTCATATAAGAGATCCATCCTTGCATTTATCATACTTAGTCTATAACAATGTTTTCTCATAGAACTTAACATCCCTAGAAATTATCAATTTCCTCATCTCAGGGTACTAAATCATATACCCTTTGACTATTTCTGGATAGCCTAGAAAAATACCCTTCCTAGCTCTAACCCCTATCTTATCTTCCTTAACATGAAAATTAGTAAGACATCGAAAAACTCTTAAATATGAGTAATTTGTAGAAATATCAGACCATACCTTCATATGTGTCTTGAAACCGATAGTTGATGATGAGGATCAATTTATGAGATAACACACCGTTGATACGGCTTCAGCCCACCATATCTTGCCTAATCCAATATTAGACAAAATACACTGTGCCCTCTTAAGTAGTGCACTGTTCATCCTTTTTGCCATACCATTTTGTTATGGTGTCCCTTTAACTGTGAAATATCAGCGAATCTCATACTCTTGACAATATATGTTCAAGGGGTCTTTGGTGTATTCCCCTCCGTTGTCAAATCTTACCGTCTTAATAACCCTGCCAGTTTGCTTCTCTACCATTACGTACCCTCTACTGTTTAAAGATGTTGGTGACTTCATTCTTTTTTTTTATGGTGTAAATCCATACCCTTCAGTTGAATTCATCAATAAAACTGATAAACCACTGGAACCTCCTTTAGAAACCATCCTAAAAGGCCCCCACACATTCTTATGGATATAGTCAACTACTCCCACAGTTGTATGTTTAGCTGTATCAAATCTCACCTAAGTTTGCTTCCCTAGAATACAATGCTCACAGAAATCTAGCTTCCCCAATTGCTCATCATCAAGCAAGCTTCGCTTACTCAAAACCTTGAACCCTTGCTCAACTACATGTCCTTAGTGCATATGTAATAACTGAGTTTAGGCCATGTTCTTCTTATCTATAACCCCTGAGACCATAGTTCCACCTTCAATTGTATCTCCTCTAAAAAAATATTAGTTAGCATGTCTAACACCTGTGAGCATCAATCTATCACTGTTGTACACACAACAATGGCCATATTCACCTACAAACCTAAAACCATAAGCCTCAAGTATCCCAAGAGAAATTAGCCCTTTAGAAAGAGCTGTCACATGACGAACCTCTGTAAACTGTCTAGTTGACCTATCTGCTAACCGGAATCAAATAGTACCAACACCTATTATCTTATATGCTTTTGAATCCCCAATAAGAACTGATCCACCTTTTACCTCATGATATGTAGTAAACCATTCCTTAATTAGACACAAATGGTAAGATATCGCAGTATCAAGCACTCATCCCTCATACAAATAATCATCAAAATTAGCCATAGACGCCTCTGCTAAGTCCTCTGTAACAATAGCATCAATATTACTATTAACGCTACCCAATATAGACTCAACCAGATTTGTCTCGTCAATTCTCTCTTCCTTGAGACCCTTATCATTTGTATTCGGACAATCACGTCTGTAGTGACCCTTCTTGTGACAATCATGATACTCAACTTTAGACATGTCTCTCTCACAAAATTGTAAACTGACTTTATTCTTCTTCTTACACTACTTTACTTGTTCCCATTACTCGTATTACCTTAATTCTGACCTCTGACTATAAGCCCATTTTCTGTATCATCAGCCATATCTTTCTTGCGAATAACATTCGTAAGAACAGTAGAAACAACATCATTATAGACTAACTTCTCCATCTTATTCGTTACCAACGTATCAACTAATGCCTCCCACTTAGGTAATAATGCTGTCAAAAATAATAGAGACTTGATATTATCATCATAATAAATCTTTGCATTCTAAAAATAAGCATTCAAATTTAGTAGTATGACAGTCATGAGTTTACCTGGTTCAATTCTTAATGTGAAGAGCTTTTTTTGAAGGTAAAGTAAATTCATCTGATCCTTTTTGAAATATGTCTTCTCCAACTTGTCCCAAATAGACTTGACAGTTGTTTTATCATGGTAATTATACACAACTGTAGCATTAAGACACAAACGAATAATACTACAAGCCTTTTTATCCATCTTTGTGAACTTTGTTGCATCATAATTAAGTGAAATCAATACTGGTTCCCTATCTATCGTACCTACCAGATCAATATTGATTAGGATTTCTATTACCGCAGTCTGTCATCTACTAAAATTGTTTCTTCCATTGAATTGAAGGACATCGAAACCATAGACCTTCACGTACTGATCGCTCTTCTTTTCAGTCATCTTGTCAAATACTAAAACAATGTACTGTGAATAGTATCAATAAATAGTGATAGTAAACAGTGTCTGTGACAGTAACGGTCATGAACAATATCCTATGAACAGTAACTATAATGAACAGTATCACCGTAAACAGTACCAGATCGAGATCAGGCTCTGATACCACTTGTTGAAAAAATCTCGAGTTGATACCAACAAAGTAAACTTCGGTTAACCTAATCTAATTAAGGAAATATTAAGTACAGCATACGAACATCCCAAACAACAAAGCCATTCGAAATTGATAATTGCAAGCCAAAGAACAATCATTCACAATAATAATAGTAAGACACAAGATTTATATGGTTTAGTAATATACCTATGTCCACGGGACAACGACAAACAATCTTTATAAGAAAAACCCCAGAAGAAGATTACAAAGATCTCTCGAGAACATTCTAGTTCTCAATTCTAATTCACTATAATAATCACCAAAGGTTGATCTAATCTCTCTTCTATATTTCTCTCAATTAGATTGCTATAAAAAAACCTCTCAATTATCAGAAATATAAGATTGTCCTCAACTAGAGAACTAGGCTTTCTTTATATAGTGTTTTCATGCTCCTTTCTATTGCTTTCTTAAGTAATATGAGATTCATGTACTATGTAAGAATCAAAATCTTTTACCTTGTTGAACCAATATTTTTTTAATTAAATATTTAATTAAAATCTTTTCCTATTTGTAAATAGAATTTAAGTATGATTTTTTTTACTTGCCTAAAAAGGTAAATAGGATATAATTAGAATTCTGTAGCAAAATTCTTTCCTAACTCTAATTGATTATCATAATTTTTTACAAGTTTGATAGAAGATGTGTTTATGGTTCAACCAGAAGGTTTTGAAGACAAACAAAAATCAAACTTTGTTTTCAAACTTGTCTCTTTATGATCTCAAACAGGCACCTAATGCATCGTTTGAGAGGTTAACGAGACATTGCTCAGTTAGGGATTTAAAAAACTCCAAGTTAGACACTCTATTATTTGTTTTTACAAAGAACTCTGAATTAATTTTTCTCCCTGTATATGTAGATAACATCCTCATAACAGGCAGTTCCACACATACAGTAGAGAATGTCATCAAATTTCTCAATCAGAAATTTGTCCATGGCCAATCGTATACTTTCTTGGAATTGAAATTAGAAGAACTCAAGGAAAATTGCATTTGTCTCAATCTAAGTACATTGATCATGATAGTTTGAGAAAGCTAATATGGAAACCTGCAAAACCTTGTCCTACTCCTATGAGCACCGGTATTTGATACACCAAGCAAGAAGAAGAATTCTTTCCCGATCTCTCCTTGTATAAAAGCATGATAGGTGGATTGTAATATGCTTCCATAACCAGACCTGAGAGTAGTTAATAAAATGACCCAATTTATGCAAAATGCAGTGCAACAAGAAGTCAAGATTGGCTTGGTTCCAAGAGGTTTATAAGGCATTTGATCCACTAGGCCCGACAAAAGTGTGTTCATGCAGCCGACATTTGGCAGACTTTTTCAAATGTATACCCATATGCAATTGACGCTTGGCAAATTTTGCAGATTTGCGACTTGATAGTTATATAATCCTCCTCCCCAAGGTTACAAACTTCTCTTGGTCTTTCCATATATTGCAGTTGATTGATAGCATCTCTCCAGAAATTTCAGTAAACAGAAGAGTGTAAGATCTTGTTTAATCGTAGGCTAAATCCAGGACAATGTGCATGTTAAGTCCATAACGGTCTACCCTAGGCAGCCGCTAATCTTCCATAGCAATTTCCATAGATCAAACATCCACTAAAAGCATAATTTTAGAAATAAAATAGAAGTGAAGTCAAGAAACTCTAAAGGTGAAGCAAAAGAAACACTTTTGTCTTTTAGGAGGAGAAAGGAACAAAAGCGGTCATGCGCTTGAGTTGTATCGCCTTAAAATAATGTCGTTGTCATAAATTTCATATCCAAGACAAAATTCGCGCGAAACTTCTTAGAAGTAGGAATGGATCCGGCGACATTCAGGTATGGATGTAGACCCATCGGTAGCGACCTGTGCCTACGAAAGCATAGCTTGCTCGAGCGCCCGTCTCGTTTCGGAGTGAGTGCGATGAAGCTTCTCTCTACTCAGAAGTCAACTCAGTACGTGTACAAGTGTATCTACAAGCAAATTGGTATTATAAGCGACACACATTCTCAGTTCATCTGGAAGAAACTAACGCGTTTAAGTCTTTACTTTTTGAGTGCGTGTCAAGCTTTTCTCTAGTAAATATTATTGTTTCTGCATGCTTGACTTCTCACCGGTCTAAACTCTCGCCATCTATCCATAGTTTGCATTTCCTCTGGTACTGGGAAAGCCATTGTAGCATTGATCATTTTGTAAGTATATCCAATTTTCTTCCATAGAGAATTCATTTTTAACATCAAATTCTTTTGCCATCAGGTTCTTAATCGGTTGAGAAAGAAGATACTTGGAATTCGAATTTCTAAACTTTGATTCTGAGCTGAGAACTAGCAATTGGCGGTAATATATACTTGGAACCATTCAATTAGAAAATCTACTTTCTCCTAATTCGTTCTTTTTGTTTTTAGTGACCTCAAACTGCTGAACTTGCCAGTATATTTTACTCCACCTCAACTCTTTGTATTTATGTTCCTACAACTTCTTTGAATTTCCATTATTAGACTATTAGGGAAAGATTACTTATGATTGGATTACTTATGATTGGACCCATCAATAACCTTTTGATAAACTTCTCATCATTTCTATTTTTGAAATAAATAACAATTTGTGCCAAATATTAAAAAATTAATTGTGGGCTAGCACTTGCCATTGGAGGTTAGTGCTACTCTTCAACTTTTTCACATGCCAATGTTAGTTGGGCTAAATAACTTCATCAAATTCGGTTGCTTGCTATTTTCTCTTTTTTGAAACTTCACTAAAATATAGGCAATTGAAGGTTTTTGTTACAAATAATGGTGAAAAATTGTGGGAATTGATAGACGCAAATATGTGTTGACTTGGGTAGTGATTGGTTAAAAAGAATGTTAGTTTAGTGGTCCTTGCTTTGATGTTGCTAGTGGAACTGGAGGGTGATTATGAAAAATTTAAATCTTGGAAGTTCAGTGGTTGTAACGGAGGTGAAAAGTTGGTGGAGGGAGGCACTATTGCAGTTGGTACTTGATGATCTCGACAGAATTTGCTTGGCATGGAAGGCGGTTGTGGTCGTGTCAGCGTGGTTAATGTCCATGATTTGATCGATGATAATGTCCTGACAAGAGATAGTTGGTCCTTTTGGTACAACTGACGCTGTTCCTCTGTGCAACTTAGGTGCCCGATTACTGCTATTTTCTTATATCAATATAATCATGTACAGTAGAAATTGCATCCACGGTTCATGTTTGTCAGACATTTACGTATAATTGAACTAGTGTGTAGTTACTGTACCTTGAGTGATCTTGATAATGTCTTTTCTTGCGCTCTATCCATTGGTTGAAGGGGATGATATTGAACAACCTTTCTTCATCACGATCTGGAAAGGGCCTTTCCATTCAAGCATGTTTTCCAGAGATCAAATCTGTTGTGAATTCTGCCAAATCTTCTAGGGAGGATGAAACAAGCGTGGCTATATGCTCTGATGTTGCCATAGGTATGAGATATGCTTCTGTGCAAATCTCTTCCACTGCTGCAGAAATAAGTGAAGGTCTAGATTCCTATGCAAATTTTCCACAAGCAGTGTTGCCTCAGACATGGGAAGTTTCTGGTATGTTGCTGCAAATTTCATTGCTATATGTCCTACAGTTAACTGAATATATTTATGTCTGCATAACTTATATGTTCGAAAATGAGCTTAGAATGCAAGTCATGAGGTCATATGTAAACTCATCCATAATCATAATTTGGCAAATAGTTCGACAATTATAATATCTAGACCTATGTTGCAGAGTCATATTTTATTTTATTTTTTCCTTCTATGAGACCTTTATAACTTTAATGATTCACCACTATGTAACTAGAAATGTTATGAATTAAGATCTCTCAGTCCAACATCCCCACCCCGAATAAGCAATGGGCTTACTTTATCCTCTTTTTCTATTAATTATTATTTTTCCCTGTTTTTGACTTGTGCACTCTAGTTCTCATCTTTGTATAATCGAGTACATTCCTAGCTTCATGCTCTATTTCTCTGCTAATATGCTTTTGTTGTAATTAAGCGATGAATATACTTCACAACCAAATATTTTACTCTTTAACATGAGGGTCAACTGCCTGACAAAATATTTCAGATAGATAAGAAATCTTAGCCTAGCTTGGCACTCATGGTGTTGTTAAAATTCTTGAAGGAGAGGTAGTAAGGAATAGCTTTACAGCATATGTTTCCTTGCATCTTGCGGCACTTAAAGGTGATTGGGACTATGCAAAAGCATTTCTTATGTTGAACCCACAAGCAGTGCGTGCTAGGATCACAAAAAATCAGGAGACTGCTCTTCACATGGCTGCTGGGGCTAGACATACAATATTTGTTCAGGAGCTTGTAAATTTAATGACACCTCATGACCTGTCACTGAAGAACAAGGTTGGGAACACAGCTCTTTGTTTTGCTGCTGCATCTGGAATCAAAAAGATTGCAGAGGTCATGGTTAATAAGAACAAAAAGTTGCCGTCAATTCGAGGCAGTGAGGGAGCCACACCACTATGTATGGCTGCTCTGTTAGGCCACAGAGAAATGGTTTGGTATCTTTATTCTGTAACTGAGGAGGAGGATCTAAAAGAAGCAGATCGCATTGAGCTTCTCGTTGCTGTCATCAACACTGGCCTTTATGGTACTGACCTCTTCCTCCTCACTATCTTTTTCAACTTTTAACAATATCTCATTGTCTAAAGATAATGTTGCACCCCTCATATCTTCTTGTAGAACGGACATTTATGACTATCTTGTGTTAATTGTCAGATGTGGCTTTGGACTTGATTCAGCGTCATCCTGAACTAGCTGTTGCTCGGGATGGAAATGGAGAGACAGCTCTTCATGTATTGGCAAGGAAGCCTTTGGCATTTGTTAGTAGGAGTCAGCTAAGAATTGGGCGGAGGTGCATTTACTCATGTTAGTAACTCTATATATAACATACTTAGTATGCCTCTATAAAATACTAGTACTTTCACCCTCAGTATTTTCAGAATAAATATAAAGAACTATGCTTTCTGTTTGTTCTTGCTATTCTAAATCAATTTTGGATAAGGAGCTGATGGTGATTTCATGTTCTGTCACATTCAGTACCAGGTCTTAGGGCAATCCCTGACCCAAAGCTGACACATCTACAAGCACTTGAATTGGTGAAGCGACTTTGGAAACAGGTGTTGTTGCTAGAAGACTCAAAAATTGGAGAATTACTTAGGAAACCTTCTCGATTATTGTTTACTGCTGCAGAGTTGGGTAACATTCAGTTCATAACATTGCTGATAAGAATGTGTCCTGACCTTATCTGGAAAGTTGATGATCACAGTCAAAGCATATTTCACATTGCAGTGGTTCATCGTCAAGAAAGTATTTTTAATATCATACATGAATTTGGTTCTCATAAAGATCTGATAGCGGCTTATAAGGATGAAAATAACAATAACATGTTGCATCTGGCTGGAAAGCTGGCCCCCCCTGACCGACTCAAAATTGATTCTGGTGCAGCTTTGCAACTTCGACGAGAGTTGCAATGGTTCAAGGTTAATTATTTTCATCCACCAAACTTGCACTACATTGATTTTGATTCACTACTGAGGTTATTATTATCTCTATTATTAGCATTTCTATATTCTAACTACCAAGGGCAGGTTAAGATCCTTTGGGATCAATTTTATTTTCATGCAAGTTACATATCTTTGGGCTTAGAATTCGATATATTATTTTCCTTAGAAAAGCATCAAAATAAAGTGAGGAGGCCAAGGCATCTATTATAGTAGAGTAGACTTTGTTCTCTTTATTGTGAATAGAACTTGATGGGATAAATTACTTTCATAAATTTGTTCAATGAAACAAATGATGTCTCATTAGATACTAAAATTAGTTAGTTTACCATGACAATTACTGCATTTGCTTCTGAACATGATTGTCAAATAAAAAGGAATCAGAGAACACAGCCATGAATTCAACTTTTTCATAATAAGAAAGGAATACTTTACATTGAGAAACTATTTGTTTCCCATGTCCAAATCCTAATAATATTTCCTTTGAATCATAGGAAGTTGAAAAGGTTGTCCAACCATCTTATAGAGAATTGAAAAATTCAGAGGGCAAAACGCCTCATATTGTGTTCTCAGAGGAGCATGAAAAACTTGTGCGAGAAGGGGAAAAGTGGATGAAAGACACTGCATCTTCATGCATGGTTGTTGCAACACTTATTGCCACCGTGATGTTTGCTGCAGCCTTCACTGTACCAGGAGGTAATAATAATAGTACAGGCAGGCCTATATTTCTATATAAGGGATCATTTATGGTTTTTGCCATATCAGATGCATTAGCTCTATTCTGCTCTGCCACTGCAATATTAATGTTCCTGTCCATTCTCACCTCACGCTATGCTGAGGAAGACTTCCTGCATTCATTACCAAACAGGTTGATAATAGGGCTTGCAGCCCTCTTCATCTCTATAGCCACCATGATGGCAGCATTTGGAGCCACTCTTTTCATCGTTCTTGGGGATGAATTTGCATGGGTAGCTATACCAATTGCTTCAGTTGCTTGTATTCCTGTCACCTTGTTTGCTCTGCTTCAATTCCCTCTTTTTTCTGATATGATTGGTCATTTATACAAGTCAAGTGTTTTCTCTCGTCCTAGTCGTCACTTCCTGTACTAGCTCATTGCAAAATAATCTCAAGGCAATAGCAGAATTCGATGTCCATGTACAACTGTTATCTCTAGGTGTATTTATGTAAACATCTACTTTTTGCTAATATAAGGTCTTAGGTTGGATAATCTATGCATTAGTATGTCCACAAGAGAGGGGATTCACAGATCTAGTGACCCTAAATATTCATGTGTCAAATGGTAAAATTGGGTTAGTTGCCATCTGTACTATTTTTATGTCGATTCATCAACCATCCATCTATTAGTTCAATAGTGATGATAACTTGAGAATCATTTAGACCAAGAGAGCTTTCAAAGTAATATTTTATCGTTTTACATGAATTTCAAACTTAGGCAATTTCATATAAATTTTGATCTATTCTACTAGTTCAGAATTAACTTCCCTTACATTAGGTGGTTTTAAGTTCACGTACAAAATACCCACCCAATTTTCCAAGATAACATTATTGACTGACAAACTAGAATTACATAATTGGTTTTCCTCCTTCTGTTCAACGTATTTCCTCTGAAGGAATGAAAACTAATATAACCAAGTCAAATGCTGCCATGAAAACAGAGGAAGAAAAAAAAAGGCTAATCTTTAGTGCGGTTAAGGAGGTTAATAAATGGGAATCACCAGCATTATTCAACATTTCTCGAGTGGCAGCTCAAGGGAATGAAGAGACAGCTCTTCATGTATTAGCATGGAAGCCATCGGCTTTTGTAAGCGGTCCATTTACTCGTTAGTAACTTCACTCTTAGCCCTTTCCCACAGCTCCAATATTTTTCTAATTGAAGTAGGCTGCCCTTTAAGTGATTGATTTATAATATTATTGTAAATAATACAACTACACAGCATTATCATTACGCCTCGGATTCTTTTTGGAAAACTTTGGATAAAGAGGTGATAGTGTCCTGTAACATTCAGTGCGAGGTATCAGGTCAATCTTTGAAACAAAGATGACGCATCTCCAAGCTCGAGAGACTATGGGGAACAGTTGTTATTGCTAGATGACTCAAAAAAAAGGAAAATTACTATGGAATCCTTCACGGTTGTTGTTTACTGCTGCAGAGTTGGGGAATGTTGAATTCATAAAAGTGCCGATTCAAATGTATCGTGATCTTATTTGGAAAGTTGATGATCATGGTAGAAGCATATTTCACGTTGTGGTTTTGCATCGTCACGAAAATATTTTTAATCTCATACATTCGTGCTCATAAAGATTTGATTGCAGCCTATGAAGATGAAAAATGACAATAACATGTCGCATCTGGCAGGAAACCTGGCCCCTTCAGATCGGCTCTAAATCGAATCTAGTGCAGCTCTGCAACTTCGACGAGAATTGCAGTGGATTCGGAGGGCAGAACACTCGTATTCTGTTCCCAGAGGAACACAGAATACTTGTATGAGAAGGGGAAAAGTAGATGAAAGAAAGTGCATCATCATCATGGTTGCTGCTTCGCTTATAGCCACCGTGATGTTTGCTGCAGCCGTCACTGTACCTGGTGGCAATAATATTCTTAATGGAAGGCCTATTGTCCTGCAACACTGGTCATTTATGGTTTTTGCTTATCTGATGCCCTGGCACTATTGTGCTCCGCCACTGCAATATTATTGTTCCTGTCCATCTCACCTCACGTTATGCGGAAGAAGGTTTCCTGCACTCATTACCAAACAGGTTGATAATAGGGCTTGCAGCCCTCTTCATCTCTATAGCCACCATGATGTCAGCATTTGAAATTACTGTTTCCATTGTTGTTGGAATTACTTTTTCCATTGTTGTTGGTACTGACTTTGCTTAGGTAGCTACTCCAATCTTTTCCATTGCTTGAATTCCTGTCACCTTGTTTGCTGTGTTGCAGTTCTCCCATTTTTTTTGGGATACGATTTGTCATTCATATAAGTCTAATCTTGGGAGAAGGTAACAGTGGACTCCAATGGCCGGGCGCATTTGTTGATTTTATTGAATACGCCCTAGTTGTTTCAACTGTAATTAGTTCTGCGTTAATTAATGATCTTTCAATGTGGAAAAAATTTGAGATTACTAGAGGAGCTAAACAGAACAGGGGTTTGTTGTGGAATCTACGGCTCTATCCTCCCTTGTAGAACACAAGATTACCAAAATAAGGTCTCAAATATATCAATCCGTTACATAGTAACCGATACAGGGGCAATAAAGATTAGCTTTGCCTTTGTCCACTGATGGATATATTAGCAGCTTTGTCCATCAGTATATCTTTACAAGCAGAGCAACCTACTTCCATGGCCGAGAGTCTCACATTTAGTAAATATACAAACATGAACTGTGAAAGTATTCTCCTCTCAAGGCTTGTTTGTCTCAGGTTGTGTTATTGGCTACTTTTCTCATGCGTTTCGGCTTCCACTAACAAGAAGTAATTTGATTAGTTTCAAAATAAGGCAATTTGCATCTAAATTTTGATATATTCTAATAGTTAAGGTTGACTTCCCCTAATTGCTTGGTTTAGCAAGAGATATACATAATGTAAAAGGACAAATATTAGGTCCAATTGGAGCTTTCTTGGGTTCTCGAGTTAGTTGCCTAGGGTCACCAAGTTTGGTAAAGCTTCAGCTTTAGTGCGAAACCAAACAGAAAGCAAGTGAACCCCATTTAACATGTTTATTCCTGTTCAGTCCACCAAAAGATATAATATGAAGATACAAGAAGAGAACATCATATATAAGAATAAATATCAACAGATTCAATAAATCTGCTTCATTATTATTGCATTAAATTTAACTTGGCTGGAAAAAAAAAATTACATAGAACTGCGATCTTGCTGCTCTCTACTATGTAGTATCAATTATAATCTCAAGTAGTTTCGACCTGAATCCGTAAACATAGGAAGGTAAGGAAGAGAAAAGCATCCAGAAAATGTGCAACAAAGCATCATACTGGTGGTGAGAATGCAAGTAACTAGATATATACTATGCAGTAATGTCTTTTTTAATCATCCGGGACAGGACAAGAGTGTTTTTTGGTGCCAATGGGCTCACGAAAGGAGGTACGAAGCCATCAATAGCATCATGAATAGCAACAGAAACAAGAACAGTCCGGTTTAGTTAAATCCCTCTTGACAAGCCGTTTGTCACGACTCATCATCAATTTAATCAAAGGAACCTTCTGCGAAACTTGGCGCCAAATTTCAGTCACTGGTCCATTCGGATCTTCACCATAGTGGAAGTATCTCTTTACCTAATCACACCACATGTTTCAAATAGCAGAAAATTAACTTCATGTTCTTAAATTATTTTCTCTTCCTTAATCTTCTTTATTGCATTTTAAATATCATACTTTTACAGTAGAAGCAGCAATAGGAAGGTTTAATTTAGCATAGAAAACAGAGCATTCTTGAATGAAGGAGATTATTGATATCTAATCTTACTTACCGTTTTCAGCTCGAATTGATACTCAAGAATTTTCTCAGTGGGAATGTTTCTAAGCATGGTAACGAGAAAGCCTGGTTTCACAGCAGAGGTGGAATTCACAAACACTGCAATCTTCCTATAATCAATGACATCCTCAAAGGGCAGCTCAATGTCATCACTCACTATCACTGGAATACACATGCTAACTATTGCATCAAAGAGTCTGCAGGATGAGGGAGTGCTACCAGCAGGATGTAAGCAGAACTTTGATGTATGCATCCCATGGGAGGCCACCAGTTGACTACCCTTGGAGAATGCTCCATGTTGGATTATGGTATCCTCTTCATTTCCAAGAACTGCAAAGAGCGAATCACGGATTTCTCCTCCCTACAGAAGGAAAAAAAAAAAAAAAGGAATTTCTTTTAATTTTTATCATTTTCAAGTGTGGATTTATGATCTTGGCACTTACCCCGCTCTGATAACGGTTTCCTCTGAAGTACAAGAGCGTCTTACGATTTTCAACGCCAATGCGTCCGATGTACTCGCTGATCCTATGCGAGTACGGAATCAATACGTCTTTCACCAGCGACGCTCGCGTCGGATCCGAAACCAACAAAACACTGTTTCGTATCTTACTCATTACCCGACCCAACGCATTCGGATTCTGCGCCACGAACACGTGGTCCATCCCTTTGCTCCTCTGCCAATACTGCTGCCGCTCCAGCCACTCCATCAACGCCTCCTGCACTGCCTCGTCGCTGTAATTATAATTGCGGTCGCGTTGGTCCTTCTCTGTACCGGGTATGAACCACTGCGTCTTGTTGACGATGACGCTCAAAGACGAAAAGAACGGAACGAAGAAAAGGTCCGCTTTGTCCGGATCCTTGACACGTACGACTGGCGAGCCGACGCGCCTGGAAGCAGGTTTGATGAGGTCGGTGAAGAGGTACCACTCGGCGGAATGCTGGTGGCTCGGGTAGCGGAGGTTAGGCTCGACGGGGCGGCCACGTGCCTTGAAGAAGTGCTCGATAACACCGTAGGTGAAAGTGTCGGGCAAGTCATACAAATATACTTTGACTGGTAAAGTTTTGGCGCGAAAAGCATCGAGTGAATCTCTGGTGTTGAAGAAGAGGAAGTACAGAGTGAAGAGAAAAAAGAAGAGCGTTGTCACCGTGAAAAGTCTTTGCTTGGGGGCAGACTTGGACGGTTTCCGCTGCTTGATCATCTTTGGTTGGCAGTGCAGTGAGAGAGAGCGAGGTGAAGGTGGCTGGCGGGTGGGATTTTAGGAGAGGGGAAGGTAAGGGCGGTGTCGTTTTAAGAGGGTTACCTGATGCATGCATGAGGATAGTGTGAGAAGGCGAGAGAAGGAGATGGAAGGGCGCGTGTTTCTTGAGTTTGGCAAGTGAAGAGGACGTTAAGGATGAATACGTCAGGCAGTTTCCATCAATCAGACTGCAGACTGAAGAATAAAATGTTGTAGACACATGTTCGCTATGATTCTTCAAATCGAAATTATTCTAGTGGAATCTGAAAACGATGATACATTCATATACATATACATATGCATATGTCAAGGGAATGTCAATGTGACAGCCGAATATGTTTTGTCGTTGCAGGCCAGACCCAGCCTACTTCGCCGGAACTCAGCTGGCCATGGTTCGGTTCCAATCTGGGGAAAAGGCATTTTAATTTTTAGTACAAATTAAAATTAAATTAATATGAATGAAACTATGTATGTAAATTGTCACAAATTAATTTCATAAAAATAATAACAGTATGGAACTCCTCTATAACTCAAAGTTTTTATAAATATTTTTATCTACCAAAATATTATTATAATTCTCATCAATAAAATTCTACATCCTTGTCTAGATCATTATTGTAGTTGTACAAATTTAAAACATCGTTATCTCCATCAGAATCATACCTAATTCCTAATTCCAAAAATTAAATAAATTATTATGTTGATTTGAAATTTTCTCTAATTTACGTAAGTTCATTTATTTAAGAAATTAAAATTTGTTTCCAAGGCTACAAACCAAACCAAAGCAAGCCAATGTTTTGTGCAGCCATTTGACTAGTACTGAGAGTTGGCTTAGCCTTGACTCAGGCTAAGGCTCAGGCGCAAGCTCAGGCTCAGGCGCACACCGAAACCCCCCAATGAACAGAAAAGCTAAGCCTACTTCACCATCCTCTTCCTCCCCTTCACACTCCACATCCCGCAAAACCCTAACCCTATTTTCTCAAATGTCGCGAAAATCTTCTCTCCTCAAACGACTCGCAATCGCCACCGTCCTCTTGATCTTCGCCGTCTTCGCTTTCGTCAAATCTGTCTTCGACCCTTCACCGCCTCTCAACACCAGCTCCGATGACATTGACGGCCAACTCTCCTTTCCGGTTCGAGAAAATCTTGAGGGAAAATCTTCCAAAGTCAAAGTCTACATGTACGATCTTCCGAGGAAGTTCACTTACGGCATCATCGAACAGCATTCCATGGCACGTGGTGGTTTAGTTGAGCCCGTCGCCGACGTGTCGGAGTTGAAATACCCCGGTCACCAGCACATGGGGGAGTGGTTCTTGTTTTCGGACTTAAACCGGCCGGAGGAGGAGCGGCTCGGCTCTCCCATTGTTAAGGTGACGGATCCTGAAGAGGCGGATGTTTTTTACGTTCCGGTTTTCTCTTCATTGAGTTTAATAGTGAACACCGGCGGGGCGGAGGCGGTCCGTCGGTACAGTGACGAGCAGATGCAAGAGGAGCTGGTGGAGTGGCTGGAGAAACAGGCATACTGGAAGAGGAACAACGGGTGGGACCATGTGATTATAGCGGGGGATCCGAATGCGTTGTTGAGGGTGGTGGATCGGATCAAGAATGCGGTTTTATTGGTGTCCGATTTCGGAAGGTTAAGGGGTGATCAGGGTTCGTTGATGAAGGATGTGATTATTCCATACTCGCATAGGATTAATTTGTACATGGGTGATGTGGGAGTCCAGAATCGGAACACATTGTTGTTCTTCATGGGCAATCGCTATCGAAAAGAGGTAAGCAGATATCAATTCTTTCTTTGTTTGTTTCACGCATCTATGCTACCTGGATAAGTATTTTACCAAACATGAGTTGTGTCATAGTTTTGTCGATTATTATTGATGAATCATTGTTGGTGTTTGCCAGGTCCAGAAGAAAAAGAAAAATATTAATATGTGAATTCCCTTTCTGTTTAGGTTTGATTTATTTGCAGTGTTGAGTTTTTTGAATGTTATAGATCAGAGCGGAAATAAATGAAGACATATTTATTGATTAACAAATTTAACAATTAAGGAATACTTTTTACCAAATTTAGATTGTAGGGGCTTAATTGCTTGGGTTGTTTAAGAGCAGGATGAAACTAACGCTCTCATCTTATTCAAATACGCATTTCTGCAATTTGCTAAACTCTGATCTTGTGACTCTATTATGTTACGGTGCTCACTTATTGTTTATATCAACATGCCCTCTATATAACTGCTTAATTGGGAGTTTTTGTCTTTTTTTGTGATTTTTGAACCACCTGAGAGGTTCCAAACTTCACTGAAGTCTTATAACATAAATATTATCTTGACTTGTAAAAGAAGAGCAAGTTATTTGTCTTTTCTATTGTTAGAGACCCTTTTTTTCCACTTTTACCACTCTAACTTGGAACAAGTCAAGTTTTTGTGCCAAATGATACCTCTTATAGAATTTCATTCATGTCATGCTACACAGATAGTAACACTTGCAAGAAAAAACTTTTAATAAATTATATTGTGATATTTCATAATCTGTATACTTTTTGCTGCGAGATTTATAGTCATGGTTGTCTTCCTGATCTAATGACTTTTATATATTTTTTTGGGGTCTCTTATTCTCTTCATAGGGAGGCAAAATCCGCGATTTGCTTTTCAACTTACTTGAAGCTGAAGGGGATCTTGTAATAAAACATGGAACACAATCTAGAGAGAATAGAAGGGTGGCTACTCGAGGAATGCATACATCAAAGTTCTGCTTGAATCCTGCTGGTGATACTCCCTCAGCTTGCAGACTGTTTGATTCTATAGTTAGCTTGTGTGTGCCTGTGATAGTTAGTGATCGTATTGAGTTGCCTTTTGAAGATGTTATAGACTATAGAAAGATTGCTATATTTGTAGAGACTACCGCGGCTTTGAAGCCTGGGTATCTAGTTTCAGCTCTGAGAGCAGTTACCACAGAGAGGATTCTGGAATACCAAAAAGAGCTGAAACAGGTAAATACTCTTTGCATGTCTTTTACTTTTCAAACTTTTGGTACTGTCATATCAAGGTTAGCCATTTTGTTCAGTTCGCTTTATCTCACCATTGTTGAATCATTAAAATATAATGGCAGTGTCAGTTGCTTGAGGTTTCCTTATTCTAACATTTGTGGTTCAGGTGCAACGGTACTTTATATATGACCATCCAATGGGAACAGTGCACGAAATCTGGCGTGAAATCTCACAAAAGCTACCCCATATTAAACTTATGATTAATCGTGACAGACGGGTTGTTATGAGAGAGTTCAGTGATCCAGATTGCTCTTGTCTCTGTACAAATCAAACTGGGATTATTACCTCCTTGTGATACCACTATTATAGTTCATCTACAATTTAGTATCTACACAACGTGGCACAGTTTTCCAAAAAAAAAAAAGGGCTGTTTAGAGTGTTAAATTTTGTGACTGGGGAGGAATCATTAATCTACTTACAATCAAAAGAGTTGATGGTACCTGCATCTCTTCTGTAGTAGCTTTTTCTTTTTTTTTTTTGGCATTTGTAATAGATGTAGATTTCCACTAATTTATTTGAATCTTCACTTAAATGTTATCATAAACATATTGGCCGCTGGAAAATGATTATTTTTACTTGTAATTGAATTGTACATGTAGAAATAAAAGAAATATCACAAATTGTTTTTTGATTCTTTACTATCAACTGTTTCGTTTTGATTGTCTAGGGTTGTTAATGGTATAAAGTACATTTGATACTCTTTAACAATTACACTCTTTTAGTATCGAGGAGGAACTGAAAAAGTTTCCGAATAAGCCTTAAGCCAGTTGTTAAAATTTTGTATGTATATATCCAAAATTCTTGGTAATTTTTGGGCTCCTCAAAACCTTCTAATACATCATATTTTATTTAGTAATATCCAGGATTGTACCGAAATAGAGAAAGACAGCAAGAGCAAACTGGTAACCATTTGAACTTACGGTAAACATGAAGCTTCCGACCCATTCTGATGTATTATTTAAGCTTCTAATGAAGCATCCTGGGAAAGTAATAATTTTTACATCGATAAATCATTCTCGACAAAATCAAAGAAAAGTGAGCAAATTTTTTCAGAAATAAATCCAATTTGAGTAGGCTCCAAGTACAGATGGTTGGACGGATTTCCTCTTTTGAGGTCATTCAGCCCCATTTGTATCATACAAAATTCTACATGAGCCCAGTAAATTGAATGTTTATGAACTCTTATAAATTTCGATTTCAAGTCGAAACTTCCTCGTTATCAAGGAATAATCCTCCACATACCCTAATTTATTGCAAAAAAGAGTTGTACAAGGGAAAGAAATTGAAGTTTGCAAGTATAGATATAACATATATTCAACCAGCAGGCCATGTCATTTGTCTGCCACCTAAGACATGCAAGTGGAGATGATAGACAGATTGACCTGGAAGGAGAGCAGGAAAGAGTGTCAACAAGATTATAAAAAAGGGTCAGTGTGATGAGTTCGGGAATTATATTAAATGGGATGAAAACTTACAGCCACCAGGACCATTGTTGATTACAACTCGGAAACCATCCAGGATGCCTTCTTTCTCGGCCACTATTTTTGCTGCATAGAGAAGATAGCCCAAAATATCCGTATGCCTCGCTTCAGCCTGACACGAAAAATCCCAAATGGAAATGCAGGGAGAACATCAAATTTTAGATATGTAGGAATGTACATAGTATATCGTATTACAGATTAATTTACAGGTTGGTTGGTCTAATTACAGCCATAGGAGAACACTTTAGCGCTGGAAAAAAGAAATATAGAAATAGAAATGATAGAATAACCTTCCCAAGCATGGTCAATCCATCCCTAAACTTTGGGATGACTAGAACATGAACAGGAGCCTGTGGGTTGACGTCTCGAAATGCTAGCACCTTTTCATCCTCATATATAATAGTTGAAGGGATTTCCCTTGCTATGATCTTGTCAAATCTGACATGAGCCAAAGAAAACAAAGAACGGAACTCTTACTCCCATCAGCAAAATGATTCAATTTGAGATTTTAATGTCAGAATCATATTTTCATTAACCATCAGCAGAAACTCTCTCTCCCTCTCTCTCTACACAACTGGAACGAGGAAATTCTTTATTTACTTATTTATCAGTACATAAAAGCTCAGCTAAAATTATGAAACTATGAAAATATACTGTAACTAGAATTGGAGATCAATTCAGGGCTGATACATGGTTGGAGCTTCATTATCAGCATTCACAGCAGCTGCTTTGGCAAGAGCCTCTTCATCATTTGTAACACCAACACGAGACAAAGATCTGTAGAAGTAAGGTTACCAAGAAGAAGATGTGAATTGACATTCACAATAAGAGTTAAAGTCATTTCAGTGGCCAGGGAAAATATATCTTTTAGAACTCAGAGGAACATAAATTGAAGCCAGAGGAAGTCAAACAAATCAAAAATAAATAAATTCTGATTGTGAAATCAAACTTTTTAAAAAAAAAAAAAAAAAATTCTCTCTCCCAGAAAAGATTACCACCAAATGGACCTATATAGGGAGTCATCCCTGCGACTGCAAACCAGGGAGATGAAGTACTACGAATTTTAGGCTGCCAACATAGAGAAAATTTCTTATAACACAGAAAGAATTTTATTAAAAGATTAAACAATTTAGCAACAAATTGTGGAAGTTTAGCACTAGTAACTACGCAAGAAAGAGATGGCGGCAATTCAAAGACCAAAAATATTGTTTAACAACAGCATAACATTTTCTTGAATAAAAAAAAAATGGATTATCCTCGAATTCTCTAGAAACCGAGCCCATAAAACAGGTGGAATATAAGGACATTAAGTAATTCAAGTTTATGATACCATATTGGGGGTGAGGTCCTTCTTTCTGAAGCCAAAGTATTCCCATAACAATTGCGACTTACAC
>JANLJB010030273.1:0-22398 GCA_026212285.1 Bursera cuneata | reverse complement strand
ATTAATAAAATTTCTAATTAACCCCTCTATATTTATCTTATAACTAAATAAGTCCCTAATTTAAAATTTAGATGTTACAGTAACAATAGTCCCAAACTAACTAGTAGTCCAAAATATAATACAATAAATCAAATTATAGTTCTATTAAGGCCCATTTTTTACCTCATCAAACCACATTTTTATTTTGGTAATGATCAAATATATATTTTGTTTATATATGTCTGAATGGGATTAATTGATTAAAAAGATTGGTATCTTCTGTTGATCTTATCTTTTGAATGCTAGCTTTTGAGATCTTTTTTGCTTATTCCTTAGCATTAAACCCAGTGTTTAATTTGTTAAGTACACACACTTAGTTACTAAATACTCATATTTAATATATTTATATTGCAATCTTATATTTATTTAAATTTAGAGTGGATCTAATCAATTAAAAAGTAGAGAGGTTAAATAGAACTACTAATCCAAAACCCATAAAAATAAATATCTATAATCTTTTAAGAGCATTTTTAAAAAGGTTAAGAACACTCCAGAGTACACATTAATTTTTTATTCTAACCCTTAAAGTTTCAGAAAAAAAAAAAAGGAAAGAAAAGAAAATATCATCCTGGTAAAAAATTCTTCACTTTTGAATCCTGCTAAGGACAATGGGTGCACCGTATTGGGGTTGCATGCTGACAAGTATCATTGGAGCGTGAACATAGGTCGGTGACAGCACAAACGAATATCGTTGGACGATAATGGCCAGCATAAGTTTGGCCTCAGCCATGGCAAAGTTATAACCAACGCAGATTCTGGGGCCCATCCCGAATGGGAAAAATGCAGCTAAATGCTTTCTGGATTCACTGAACCTTAGCGGATTGAACTCGTTACAATCTTTTCCCCATATATCAGGGTCGTGGTGTATAGCAGTTAAGTTCAAGTATAGTTGCATGCCTTCAGGAATGTCCAGGTTCCCTAGCTTGCACCTTTTAGTTGTCTCTCTCATCAACATCACAGCAGGAGGGTAAAGCCGAAGCGTTTCATTGAGTATCATGTGCACCTGTTGATAGAGCAAGTGAATGTCAGAGAACAGTTGTAATTCTACAAATTTGTCAAAGTCGATGAAGTACTAATTGATAAATACTTACCATCTTGAGGCCACCTAAGTTTTCTGCGAGCTGTTTCTCATTGTGCCCACTTACACGAAACACTTCTTCTCGTGCCTTGACTTGCCATTCTTGATGTAATGCTAGAAGTATGAGTGCCCAAGTCAAGAGATTAGCGGTTGTTTCTTTTCCCGCAAAGTAAAAGGTCTTGCATTCGTCTATAATTTCTTCTACCCCTAATTTCTCTTCTCGACCATCTTGATCTTTATAAGATGTCATTAAAAGACTCAATAGATTTGTTGAATTTTCTCCAACTTTGTTATTATTCCTGATCAGCGCTCTTATTGAATCTCGAACTTCTGATTCCAGTCTCCATCTCTCGATGTTTTTCTTTGTAGGCAAGAATCTGCAGCATATAATAATAAAAGAGTATATACGTTACATATGACAAGCTCACCTGGCTAAAAAATAATGTTTAGCGGAGGTTACAACTTACAACAATGTGAAATAATAATTAGAATACGATATAAAAGTAAAAGTACTTCACCTGAAGCCTGGAAAATAAACACCTCTTACAGAATGAGAGAAGAGGTACATTTGTTTTTCCTGTAACAAGAAAATGCGCTTTCCTTCTTCAAAACTGCTTCCAAAAGCAGTACGGGATATATTATCAGCTGAGAGTTCATGAAGATCTTTATGCACATCTATCTCAAATTCATCTCTCCCTGCTCCTATTTCCTCCCATTTCTTAAGCATCTTTGTAGTACTCTCCACAATTTCTGGCATCCAAGCCTGCCATCAAAACAGTTTTCCCCACATGTCAATTCACAGCTTGCAACTTCAATTATTCAATTAACGTTCGTGATTTAATTAACAATAATTAAATGTTTCATTTTATCATATTATACACTTTTTATAAATTCAATAGTGGCATAATGAAATTTTTGTTATAAATATGGATTCGAAACGTCCTTGTACCTATACTGGTTTTAGTATGCGGAAAATTAAGGACTAGGGATAAGGGACTATTTTAGATATACAGTTGGGACAGCTAGTAAAATACAACATAAAAGTCCTCCATATAGGACACACTAGAGTCCCACGAAACAATAATCTACTTAATTATTTATTGAGAATTTCTACCAAATTTGTCACCTTGAGAATATCCATATTTTATATATCATCTTCATTTCAATAGTTTCAAAATAATAATAATAATAATAATAAGATGGCAAAAGGAATTCAATTTTGTCACCTTAATTCGTTCCATTTTGAAGGCCTGGTTTGCGATCCTTCTGTGGAATGCCCATATATCGCCCGTCAGCCCAAAAAGTCCCTGCCCAAAGAGCTGCTTAGACGAAGGGTTAAACTCAAACTTTTCATACGAAGTGCCCGTACCCATAAGCACTTCCTTAATCATATCAGGATCGGTTATTGAAAGCCTGGGCACTGAGCCAAACCAGTACAGAAAATTCTTCCCATACATGCTCGACCATCTGTGATAGAAAGGCGCTGTGCGGTGGATGATGTCATGGTTAATTGGAGATATTGTCTTCGACACTGATTCTGAGAACACACGCCCCATCTCCGGTGCGTTTCCGACGATCAAGCGGTAGCCAGGGCCTTTTATCCCTTGTTTTTCGAAGTGGTTTTGGATCCGATATGGGATCCATATGAATGCATGAAAAAATTTCAGAATAGATATGAGAAGAAGCACCAGTAACACAATAACAAGGAATAGCTGCATTCTGAAAGAGAGAGAGTGTGAGATGAATGTACTGAGAGAGGTTTGTACACTTCACGTATATAATAAGTTGTGTGTTGTGATTCCGCTTGGATTTTTTTGTAAACCTGGTCAGAGTCCATGGTGGCCTCCACATTAAGTTAAATATTATTGTTCCAAAACGGCTGACTGTGACTTGTTAACATCGTCTATTGCACGTACCTGACGAGAGCAAATTGAAACATACGATTGGAGGAGTCTCGCTGCCGACCGAGAACTGCCGGAGACTTTGGCTACTGCGCTGAGCTCTCACACAAATAAGCCTAAAATAACATACGATGTCGTTTCATAGGACAAGTTAAAATAGATAATAATACTGTGAATTTTAAAATCAAATTTTTGTAACAATAATAACCATTAACTAATATTAAATAATTAGAATCACAACTCGCCGGCAGAAACCACTGAAAATATTCCATCAACTGAACGGCCACATATCACACAAGTTTTGGATACCTCACTTGATTAATTAAAATAGGTTCGGACTATTATAACTTAAAAGTTTGATACTATTTTAAAATTATTTATCTTTTTCTAATATAATAGCTTATAAATTGTAATAAATCAAAAGTTATAAATAATATTTTAAATTAAATTAAAAAATTAAGTTATAATAATTCAATCTATTAAAATTTGTTATTTTTTTTTATATCCACGTCTAACTGTATGTAACATTTAATTTAAAATTTAAAAATTAACATTGTATCTTACTTGTTCAAGATCTGCAGTCCATCGTTCATCACATTATGAAACTAACCAGTGTAATTCCAACATATGATCTTGTTCAAATTAAGATTGTGATCTAATAATACCAAGAATAGAGTGGCAATAGTACTCTAGAGGTGAGAACAAATAAATAAATAAATTATTTATTTATTTATATTTATATTTGACTAATTTGCTTCGAGAGTCGGTTATGGCGACTAGAGTACACTTGAGAGACTGCTAGAGGTTTTGGATAATTAAAGAAAGGTAGTAAGATGAAAGGTCTACGGTAACCTTATTGGAATAATATCCAAGATAAAGATTAGTGAGACAACCCGTTCAAATTATTAATGATCCATTTATTGCGAATATAACGTTRCGTATAAAATGTAGACCAACTCAATATTCGATGTTACCTATTGAACATTCTTCATATTAATTACAATATTAGAAGCCCATGGACATATATTCTTAATATTTTAGGCCCAATTTCTAAAATGACAAATATTTCACAAACCCAGCTGGTAAGTTTCCGAATAATTAAGATCTATGAATTTAGTAGATAGCATTCGGAAATGGAAGGCTACTAAAAGTAATATTACGTTTGTAAATTCTATAAACAAAATGTGAAATTATATGATTAGATAGGTAAATTATTTAATTAAAATTATGGAAAATCTTAATAACCCCTAAAATTTTTTTAAGAAAATAGTTAATTATATATTTTTGTTTAACTAACGCTTACTCTCAAAAACCCTTAAAAAACTAATACTTATCCCCAAATATTTAGGGGATAAATGTTAGTTTTGGGTTTTAAGAAAATAGTATTAATTTTTTAAAGATAAATATTAATTTAGTAAAAATGTAAGGTTAAGTGTTTCTTAAAATTTAATTTTGGAAGGGGGGAGGGGGGGGGGGTGTCAAAGAAAATTTTTATTAAAATTGATAATGTTTTAAAGATAAATATTAATTTAGTAAAAATGTAAGGTTAAGTGTTTCTTAAAATTTAATTTGGGAAGGGGGGGGGGGGGGGGGGGGNCCCCCCCCCGTCAAAGAAATTTTTCATTAAAATTGATAATGTGATAATCACGATAATGTTACGTCAGTTAAAATTTAGAATAGCTGCTTTACCGTATAGTTGGCATTCTTTACCGTGTATCTGAGGAGTGTGGGCGACTGTGAGCCTGTGAGACATCTTCAAGCTGGCAACCCCACATCTCCCGTATAGGTCGGCGAGATGATTCATGCATGTGCTTATGGGAGCCACACGTACGCGCGCATTACATGCGTCATGCTCACCCCGGAACAACACTAAAATAAAGCCCAAAATTTGCGATACTTGCCTCCGTTAAAGTCGAGCAATTGATCAGTGGCAGAAAAGTTGACATGAGGTGAGGGGAGAGATGGGTAGTGATCAATTTAAATTTACTGATTTGAAATGCATCTGCTTTCTAACTTTTCCATTGACTATTGTGAAGTGAAGTTCCTTTCAGAAGTGAGCTTCCTACCATGGAAGAGAAGAAGAGAATGAACAACAGCTCGACAGGCAGGCAAGGAGTAAGGACCACCACGCGGCAGCCCTACCCATCATAAAATGAACGGACCCACGCCAGGACACGAATGTAATGCCAACTCAGTGTATTAAATTCATTTGCAGTTTGACCATGAGCCACAAACCCAGGTTACCAGTTCAGATTTGACTACTGAATCAGTTCACATTCATTCATCGAAATTGCAGCAAACATAATTTTTTCTCGGAAGGAGACTGCCGATGTTTCAACTTTCAACTACTTTCTGCCGCTTGCTCCTAGTTTGGCATATTGGACTCGTACAGTGTATGAAAACAGGAGCATATATCTGTTTCTCCACATTCATTCACGTGAGATTTCTTGGAAATACCATTTCAATTCCCAAAATTCCTAAACCAACCTGAAGTTTTCATTGGGAGTAAAGTAAACATTTTAAAAGCATCTACACTATTGTCACAAACGTCAAATTTTTTGCATGCATATTTGCTAACTAGTGACTACAGAAGTTCCCTGACTTCCTATACACCTCTTTGGCTCTCTCCCGTTCACATCTCCCACATGAAACTTCACCTTTGAGAAAGAAAGAGCGACTAACCCAGAAAGTATTTCTGCAATTACAAATGAGAAGCAAAAAAGTAACTCTTGGCTGACTTCTAACTACTTGTATTAGAAAACAAAAAAAACAAAAAAAACAAAACAAAATGTGAAGCTCTAGCCTCTAGGGCAATGCTGGCCCATTGGGCTTTCTCTCAGGTGCACTGTCCCATGGGTCTCCGGGTGAACTCCCTCTTCCTCCACCATATGAAGCAGTTGCTGCGGCTGCGCCTCCAACATTGAAGCCACCACCGAAGGAAGTGAGCAGAGCAGAAAGTCCACTCGTGGAAGCCCCACCAGCACCTATGCCAAGTCCAAGAAGATCAAGCGTGGTTGGTTTGCTCGCGAACAGAGAAGAAGGGTCCATCATAACGTCAGTAAAACCGGAACTCAACCCAAGCCCAAGCCCAGTTGCCGCGGAGTTGTTTTCCTGCTTACCATGTATATCTTGACAAGAGGAAGAAGACGACACTGACAAGCCAAACCCACGAAGTAACGATGAGTTTGATGATGCTGCGCCAATCTGGGCCGCTTTTTGAAGCAATGCAGTTGCCGACATGGCCGGTGGCGGAGATGGTACATAGGAGATGTGGCCTTGATCAGTTTTAGAAAAAAGGGAGCAGCCATTGTTGGAGAGATACAGAGATGGGGAGAGAGAAAGGGATGTTGGTTCAAGGACGGAGGTTGATGGACAATCAGAGGGAGCCAAGGCAGTGATTTGATTAGAGAATGAAGAAGGAGGTGTTTGAGACGGTTGTGAGATTGCCGAGGATGAAAATACACTTGAAAAGACACTAGTGGTTGGCGCGGAGGGGCTTGAGGTTGTAGCAACAACTCTTGGCGGGGACAGGCCAATTTGGTTTTCGGGCAATTCTGTAAAAATGTATCAACCAAAAAGATCGATTAGAATTAATAAAAGTCCAAAAGAAAAAGAAACGGGGGAAAAAATAATAAGGCACGCACGCACAGAAGGAAGTAAAAAGAAAGTCTTTGCTTTTAGAAAACTTTTCTGCATCATAGTGAAACTAGATAAAGGAGAAATAGCGTGAACTGGAAAGCTTCAGAGGTAAAAGGAGAAGCAATAATGGCGTCCTTTCTCCAAAACCTCAATTATTTTATTATTATTTTTATTTCGATATTTGAGCTTCACTTGTGCTTTCATATATTTCACTATGCATGCTTCAACCAAATTATAGACATCTCACTTTTACCTACCATACTTGTTACTTTCTCTAGCTTGATGATTACCCACGGGAGGACAACCAAGATGCGACAAAAAAACGTTTTGAGAAAAAAAAGGAAAAGAAAAGAAACGTAGGTTACATTATAAAAAATGGAGAACTATCATCGTTCTTCAATCACAAAGAAAAGCATAAAAATATCATATGCTATAATCCACATCTTCAAATATTTACTCACTTTTGACCACATAATACATATTTATATTTACATCTAATTCTAAATAAAATGTATATATGTATACATAATTATACCAAATAATTACCTGAGCTCTGAATTGACAAACCCGGCGAGACTACGCCAGTTGACGGTGTCAGTGGACGTGGAGGCGGTGAAGCAACAAGTGTCTTCGCATTCGGCTTACCTTCTTCTACACTACTTGCAGCCACTAGCGTCTGCGTCCTCGCACTCTCCTCTGCTAACGCATCGCAAAAAGCCCGGTGCGTTATGAAACTATCCCTCCTTCACCAACATAAACAAACACATCACCGCTACCGTCACCACCAACGCAAAACCAAACAATAAAAAGAAAAAAAAAAGTTGAGCTTTTGACATGTAGATGATACTGAACCTGGAAAAGATTGTCCCACAATCGCATTTATACTCTCTCGTTCCACAAGTCTTCATATGAGCCTTCCAATCCGACTGTACGGCGTATTTCTTTGAACATCTTTCGCACTTGTATTTTTTCTCTCCATGTTTTCTACTGAAATGCTTCTTGATCCCTGTGAGGTCACCGAGAGCTCGAGATGGGTTGTGGTGCACACACGTGGGTTCGGGGCACACGTAGACTTTCCTCTTGATTTCTTTGGTGGTTCGCTGCTTGAGCTTCCATGGTAAATTGTGGCCTCGTCGGTGAAGCTGCAGGTTCTGGTCGCGCTGAAACCCCTTGTTGCAGATCTCGCACAGGAACCGATTTGTCGCCAATAAAGTTTTTGGCGATAAAGCAACAACCACGGAATCTGGATCTGAATAATCCAAAAAGATAAACTCTTTGGTACCGTTGAGTATTCAAAAATGAAGATGTTTGTAGCCATTGAGTTTCGATTAAGTTACCTGGCATTCCTGGGAGGTTACGCTTCTTTCTAGGTGGTGCTGCTGCTTCTGGTAATGGAATCATTTGAATCTGATCACCAGGGGATGATCTACTAGCTTCTCCAGTAGCTTTAGAAACTGTCACTGCTGATGAATTTTCAAACTCCTTCATAGTATTATATACTTCCTTCAACACCAGATGAAGCTCACATAAAAAGAGTAAACTTCAAGTCTTGTTCTACTCTCTTAGCTCAACGAAGGTACTTAACTAGGGTTCTGATAGACAAGCACAAGCTAATCTACCAAGAAAAGTAAACATCTACCTACACGTAACCTCCTGAAACTACAAAGCAAATCTGGTGAAACCTACCCAGTTCCACTTCACTCATACTGTCATACAATCATCTCCGAAAACAAAGATGCTAATCGTTTTCCCTGGAAAATCTGAAATTTTGTGTAAGAATTGGTAAAACATACAGCTTGTGCTTTCAAAATTGTGGTGGCTTGTCAACTAATTTCTCCATCAATGAAGCCAATTCAACCGAGTTGCCGAGGCATGACCGGAGCAGGAAGGCGGCAGTTTCATATCTAAAGAGAGAAACAGTGAGATACAGAGTGCGGCCGATTGAGGAGAGAAGGAGAGAGATTTGAATTGGAAGTCTAAGAAGTATTAAAAAAATGGTTAAAGCGGCGCCAGTTAACCATGGTTTCAACACTTAACTATGGTTAGAGATATATCTGACCCTCATCACTCTCATCTGCTGGCTGCGTAAGTAAATCGGACCGTACACGTGTCAAAATAAGTGAGTTGCTGACATTTGTCGGAAGAAGTCGGACTAGGCGGTGCTTGTCGTTTAGCCAAAAAGCTTTTAATTTTTCTATCCGCTCTGCATATTTTTTTGTGCTCTTACGGAGCACTTCGACTCCAAGACGATTATACCCCTCACTTGGACATGTGCAGTTCTACTTTGCAACAGTGGAAGCGGGGGACTTTTTTGGGTTTTCAGCACGTAAGACAACCAGTGTTTTGGTCACTAGATGAGTAGTTTGCTCTTTATCTAGTTTACGATCATGTGTTCTGTTTTTAAGATAATATTTTATGTCTATTACGAGTACTGCCATGGAACCGATAAGGACGAGCAAGACAATAAAAACAAATCTTACGGTTTGTCTTAATATCAGTGGCATTCTCGTAATTCTGTTCAAATCCTTGTCCGATGCTCATACGCCCATCACAGCTACTGTTCCGTATATGGCATGTTCCTCGTCAAAGTAACCATTATACCTTCACGTTGTTGTTTTTTCTTTTCAAAATAAAATATTATTTTGTGCAAAGTTATAAGTTACAGGCTTCGTGTGCAAGTAACGTTGGTTGCGAAGACAAACATGTTCCGCATAGTGGCAATCTCGTGAATAATATGGTTCTGTTGGGTCATAATTTAGCAGTAGTATTGATTGTCACTATATAGGCTGTACGTTACAGTACTCTGCATGTGACAAATGGCCTAGGAGTCCTCCTGTGCTTCCAGGCACGTCCTTTGACTCTTAATAAAGAGCTTTAAATTTTAGAGTATCTGACAATTCATTACGCTTGAAGTTATCGCAGGTATAATAACCCTTTACTTTGATTGAGATTTCATTTCCACCGTTGGATAAATCAGATTCATTTTAAGAAACTGGGTTTCACCACATTGAAAAAATTCTCTCTTTCTCCCTTTTCTAACTCGAAAGGGTAAAGAGACTTTTGTCTCTTTGTGTAGAGGCCACTGGCCACGGCAAAGGCTATCCTCTTTCTAAAAAGCTAGCATGATAAGCAATCGTGTTAGGGGTATTTTCGACTTTTCCATAACGTTGTATCGTAATCAAGTCCCGTCCTGCACTGGCCTGGCCTGCTCTGATCTGGTTCCACCACCAACCTTCAGTGCTGACCGTTCACTGCAGTTTGATCCCACCCATTGCAAGCTCTATGCTGACGTGGACGGCATAGATGCATCCGACATAAAACAGTATTGTAGCCTTTATTGTTTTTATTAACCCTCTCCTGAGTTAATAATGCTCAAATCATTAGTAACAATAAATAATTGCATGTAGAAAGTTGCAAGTACGAAGTATGAACGCAAACCTCTTTTTAACGTGTTTAGCCAGTTGTGATGTATTAGTTAGAACTTAGAACCTAACTGAAAAGTCATATTTGTTTATTATTTGTTCTCGTCTTGATTCATGAAGTTAAGCTTTGACCCATAACGAGCTGTCGAGTGCTGATGGACCCAACGAGCTTATCTTATATATATTGTATAGAAGGTGGTAGATGATGATAAAACAAGGAACATATAATTAAGTTTGGTTTTGGCCACATGGGGATTCTAGATTTGGCACTAGTCAAGTGCCGGAAAATCAATAATGGCTTTATTATGTTCAAAGAGTCGGTTCTTTTGTTGGAAAATGACCTGGCAGGAGAAAATAATATGTTCTTTGAGCAGGAAGATTGATGTGCATAAAAATATCCAACTTCTTTTCCGTGTCAGTGTTTTGCTTTGAGCTAATATACCACTTCACGGCTCTGTGTATATAGGCTCCGCCAATTTTTTTTTTTTTTGGAAATTACGAATGGAATTGGATGGCAAATAATTTGTTGGGTGGATTGAACTTTTGTTTCGCTGTCCTGGAATCACTAGAAAACAGTTTTTCATTTGTTACACAAAACTTACATGACCAACATGTATAAATCTGTTCTAAAATCAATGCGACAAGGCAAGAATACATGCTAGTTTGTGGCATTAATAAATTGAAATATAACAATAAGGAACAGTTTCAAATGAAAATACATAAACAGTACTTATGAAATAAAGATTCTATTTACATTTTTTTCGTCAAATAAGAAACTGCATACATAGAGATGTACAATCATTTTTTTTTAGTGCAAGAAGCAAAAGTCTATATTAGTTGTTTTGTTCATTAAAGGAAAAAAAAAAAAAAACAAAAGTAGGGATTATTATGTATCATATTTATTTGTAAATGGTTAGTAAATCTTTTAGTATTTGTATACTTCAATACGATTGGTTCAAAACTAGTTAAAAGCAGATAAATTGGAGGAGAAGTCGCCTCTTGTCTCAATTATAAGCAAGCTGCTTTTGACAAATTTAAAGCCGAAGAAAATATGGGATTCTCTAAAAGCAATTTCAAACTTCTTTCCAAATTTTATGATGCTAATTTGTACGAATAAACAGCTGTGAGCTAATGAGAAACGCACAACAAAAAAGACAATTTCGAAAGGATAAAATTGAGTGACAAAGCACAGGCACAAGAGCAAGTGTAATAATGGCCAACTTGATTATCTTGACGCTGCTTTTTCCTTTTCTGATTCCAATACGCAGCAAAAGTCCACCATGAATCTTGAAAGGTACGTACTGCCTTCCTCCCAATCTTTTCCTTTCAAAGGGGTGTTCATTGGAACCAACCATGCTGTCATGATCTCTACATAGTGATGCATGGGTAAACGCCAATGCCTTTTGCACCGAGTCCTGTTCCTATCACCATTTCCCCCATTGCCCATTGCCTACCACCAATCTATAGATTATAATCTATGACACGAAAGATGTGTCTACAAGTCAAACAGAATCTTTCAGTTCCATTCCCAGTTTGCCACTACGTGTCTAGGCAATAAAAAATTACTATTCTCTTCCAATTTACCAGGACTACAGTAATTTTTGCTCCACTCTATCGCCTAACTTAACACGAGGTTAACACTGTTCACCTCTAAAAAACGACCACATTCACCACCTATAGTCGATTCTCGATGTAGTACCCCTAGCTTAGAGTTCAAATGCGAAAATAGCACTTCAAAAAACGTGTTCATTAGGAAAGAACTAAAAGCGTATTTCTCTTTTAGCTGGGTCAGACAATAATAAATTATGAAGTACCAGACAGCCATTGAGTGAAGTGATAGGAACGTCTCAACCCAGCACTCTAATTAGATTTAGACACATGAAAATTGACAAAACGTTCTTGTACAGGGAACATGCATTTTGCCAGTACAAATCCCATGTAATTTGAAAAAACAAAATGCATGTGCAACTGTCGATTCACAAAGTCAAATTCAATATTTTCAAGATAAAAAAAATTGTATATACACAGATGATAGTTTCACTCGTTACTCCTGCCTCCTTTGAAAAGACGATTGCAGAAGCCAATGAGAATATGGCATCCAGCAAAAAACCTAGGGTAGTAAAAAATTTAAAAAAAAAAAAATACTTCTCAGAATAAACCATCATTTGTCATATAGAAACAGAACTACTACTACCTCCATGCCTCTAACAACAACCTGAATGTAACCCTGTGCACATGTGATGCACATGTAAAGTTACACCATGGCTTTTGAGTTTGTCTAATCATTTTATCTTTCACGGATACAAAAGTTTCTATGAGCAGAAGTACTATTAACCCAAAAATAAAGGAGTGAACTCCATAGGATTGCAATGGGTAGTCTAAGGTCGGCATGTGTTGAATATCTCACCCCGCATTACATCAATTGGCATATGTTCAAGTGTGTAACGCTCAGGACCTAGATACAGGCCTGTCCTCTCCAAAAGAGCAAGCCCCTCATCCCTACCATATCTTGAAGCATAGAGGTTGAGGTACTCAATGTCCTGATACAAAATCCAAAAATATAATAAGAACCACAAAATGAAACCTGGATGTAGAAAGAAGACAATTTCCACCGGAAACCAACACAATAAATTAGAATTCAGATTGGGAGCAGAAAATGATCAAATTCAGAAAAAAGATGGAAAATAATTACAGAAAATTTAAATATTCGGTAATACGTATAAGAAAGATCCAAAAGTGTTACAAGGCCTATGTATCAGCATATCAACTATAATGTACAGTGAACAAAAGCTACTACAACTGATGATGAAATTGAATGAATATTTTGCAAAATATTTGTTAGAGATTAGACAGTATTCCCAGTAAATAATATGAAAGTAGCAAATCCTATCTCTTCATAGGGTAAACGAATAAGAGGATTGCACTGAATATAATGATTTTGGCCACTAAGAAATGCACCACCCTAATTATGAATAATAAATGAAACTAAAACAAGAATGAGAAACATTAGAAAAATTGCCTCACCTGCAAACCACTAAGAATTCGCTCTAATCTTAATGAAGCAACAGGCTGATGAGAACTCGAGAACACCTCACCAGGATAAAATAGAACCCCATCACCTGGGGGAAGGCCCCGCCTAAATCTTATCTGAATAATAATATAAATTTTATTTCAAGGTGAAAAAGAAAGAGGCAACTTTGAAAAGCCAATCCCAGGAAAGTACCTCTGCACTTGGAACTGTTGCCTTCTCATAACAGTTAGCACCCCAGTATAAGAATCCTGTTCCACCTTCTTTCCACACACGCCACATCACAGCACGGTGCTGTGTACCTCGCATCCCAAGGTGCCAATTTGGATGAGGATCAGATGGTCCCATGCACACGTATGTCCACCATTCCTTTTAATTTTTTTTTTTTTTTTNAAAAAGAAAGAAAAAAACCCTCAATTTCCTTCCAAATTAATGTTCAATATTGCTGACATATCTTATTATACACCTAGACAAGCAGTTTTTACAGTAGAGCAAATTGTCACCACGCATCTTGTGTTACAGCCACTAGAAAAAATTGTGAAATAGAACTCTTGTAACATACAAATGTGCCATATACTTTTTTATTTGCAAATGAACAGCAACCATAGATCACAAGCAGTCATCATAATAAAATAGTAGAAGAAACTGGTTCAATTACAATAATTTTATCATATCATTTGTTCAGAACTTTTTTTCCCCCACCCTCAAAAGAGACCAAATCCACATTTTAATGACTGGAAAATATCTGAAAACTAACACTACACTTGTTGCAGAGTAAAATTGCAACAGGACAAGGATATCTTAGTGATATCCAATTATAAGATGGTTGAAATCCATTCAAAAGGTGCCATCCAAGAACATAAGCATGGTAGCAAGAAACAATTTGAGAAATTCTAAGCCAAATGCCCATCCATTTTCAACGAAGGCTATCTTCATGGCATAAGAAACTACAATCATCTAGCCCATCCACTAGCATAGTCTCAGAAAGCACATGATATCACTTAAGATGAATGCCAGATGTTTGAATAGGTAATATTGATATATACTTTGGCATTTCAAAAAGAGGTTCTAGTTTCTATAATTTACCTTAACGTGCATTCCGATGCTAGCTTTAAAGTTTTATTCATCAAATTAGTTTCTTGTAACTGCTTAATGAATACCTACTGGTAATAAGAAATTGAACCATTATCCATTTGAAATTGACACTTTTAATATTCTCAGGTTTGACTATGAATAGCAGACAATTCTATACTTTTCCAGAAGTGATAATGCAAACTATACTAGTTTCCAACACAAACCATTCCATCCTATGATACCTCTCGGCTTTTCCCTTGGTAATTACCTAACCAGTTGCCATTGTACTACCTAATCAGAAGAAATGAAACGAAAAAATCTCCCTAGTTTTGAGTGTGTGTGCGTGTGTGTGTCTGTAAGATATCCCTGGGGTGATTCTCACATATTTGTCTATAAGCTTATCAGCAAAAGAGAGCAAGGACTTCGAGAATCAAGCAGTAAATTTGGTTCCTGATTTCCTTTCCTCAAAGCCACATAAAGAGAAAGGAACACTGCTCAGGCAGACTTGTATTCTAGTATTAAAGAAACTTCAATCCTTAAAAGTCCTACAACACTCATACAGCAAAAAGATGGAATTGAACTAAGGAACAGTTAGTATTAATGTAGCCTTTTGATGTCATAAACGTCTTCTCCGGATTGATTGAAAAAAGTAGGTGTGTCTATCCACATGTGCTCTTAAATCTACCCTCTAGACTTTAACTAGCGCAAATGCAAGTAACAAGTGAACAGAAGTAAACCCTACGCTATCTCAGCTGGCTTCTGGTCCCAACCTCTCTATTTTAAGGTCATTTAGGATGTACTATCCCATACTAACTGAGTAATAGCTTGGTGGTAAAATAAAAAAGCTTTAACAGTAAATTTCCTGTACAAGTAGGGCAACAACAAATCTGTTAAATGCTAGTCATTCATATTAGTTAATAAGATGGAGTTTGAGTTTGGAAAACTTGAATTGAGGTCTGCAGCTTTTACCAACTCAGCTGCTGGCATGTCTTTAGTAGTCTACTCACTGCCCAGTTACCAACGTAAGCAATAAACCAACACTGAATAGACTGTAGCCGCACTATGATTGTGATTAGCTTATGGTACGCCTGATTATCGACTCAGTAAGGATTATAACAAACTTATTTGACAGGAACTTAAAAGTTGATGAACCAAAAGTATCTGGTTTTCATGTCATTCAAAAATTCATACCCACTGAGACATTAATATACTTTCACTACAATTAAAGTTACTAATACATTGCAGAAAGAGGCCAGAAAAAGAAAAAAATGGTCTGTAAACTGTTCTGATCCAAATTTGTCAAGGTAATAGACTACAGTACAGTATGCATAGGAAATCAGTACTGTAAGTATATGCCCCCCTCAAACATGGGAACTTATGATTGGCAAAGATGCAAAGATAGAGGGTCAAAACGAACAAAGTAGGAATCCAAAAATATAAAGGCACATAGTAATCAAAGAGCAAATTAGCATGTGGCCATAAATTGGAAAAGTGAAAGTGAAGCACTTAAAGAGTACTAAGTCTATCAAACGCACCAAAGCCCTGCTTTGTTGATACTTAATTCCAATCATAGGTTATGAGGATACAGACACAAATAACGTCTGGAATTTTTTAAAAGCAATAGCCCAAAGGCCTCAATAGGATTACCTCACCATTCTCGGGCTGCAGTTCAGAGAGAATATCCTTCGCCAAATCCTCTCGGTTTCCAAGCACCCATTCACTGAAAACGAAAATCCATGTTTAAAAAAACTATTTAACAATTTCTTATTTAGAAAGAAAACGTGTCAGTTAAGCTAAAAAAGTAGTTAACAAGCTAAAATAGTTAACAAGAAAAGTCAAATTCAGCTAAAAAAGTATAAACCTCATGCAACTAAAAAAAAACTCAAATTCAGACATAAAGAGTAGTTAACAAGAAAAACCCAATGTTGTAGTATCATATCCTTAACGAGCAGAAGTAGGTCTTCAATGCAAAAACTTTATCCAGAAACCCAAAATCTAATATTTTATTCTGGTAACATGAACAAACAAAGAAACAAAACATGACACTTCCTTTAAATTAGCGATTGAAATATCATATCATAATCACTAAGAGGAACCCTTCAATAGGATGACAACCATGTCAAGCTAGTCAGAAGATGGTTCCAAACTAGAGACACTTCCAACAAGGATGGCCACGAAATTTACAAAATTTCTAAATTTAAATAGCCAAGGCAGAGCATGTCCCGTTCTTAGATAAATGTGAACCCAGTTGGACAGCTAACCTGCAAAGTCAACCTTATGCTCACTCAAACAACTTTATTTGAATAATTTCCTGGCACAACTCAAAAATAAAGCCCTTGGTGGAACTGAAAGAATGCACGTAACACTGATGTGACTTCGTTACACAGTGCACACAGAGAAAATATCAAAAAAAAGTTAAGTTGCAGTCAGAAGACCAGTTTATGAGCCATACCTTGTACAATAAATTTGGGTATGAGGCCGTAGAAACTTTGGAACCTTCACAAAAGACTCAAAAGGAGTAGGTGCAAGAGGCGCATCACTTGGCCCTATATAAAAGAAGAAAATTGTGTGAAATATTCCAGTTTTGGTCATTCCAAGATACAAAACATTAACTGGGAGATTGAGACTCCATAGCAGTAAGTTGAAAATTCGCCATGGGATGGCACAAGCAGAAAGATGACAAATCACTCAAATGAAGTATCCTATGAAACATATAAATTGGAAATATTAACATCTTATTCTAGAATATTAGAGAAAAAAGGTACTGAATCATACCGCAATAGTAAGTGGTTAAAACACGGGCATCAGGAGCATAAGCATGAATTTCACTGGCCATATTACGAACAGAATTGTAGTGTTCCATGTTCAATGGCTGCCATAAAGTAAAGAATCACATCAATGTATTACAAAGATCATAAAAGAATGAAATATTATGAACCCTTTAAGACCAATCAGCAATAATATAAAGCAATGGAAATTTATGGAAAATAAATAAATAAATAAAGAATTTAAATTACATTCTCCAGGAGTTAAGAAAAAAAAATTCAATTGGCGAGTACAGGCAAGAAAACCAGATCAAAATAATCATGTATAATCCTTGGAGGCTGAGTCCAATTAACATGAATCACACAAGCTCATTTTTAATGCCAGTTTAAATGCTGTTCATACCTCATCCCATAAGTAAAAATAGGCTTTCTTCCAGTGAGCTTTAGTCCTCAAAATCTCAACTTCTTTCTGCAGGTAATCCTTTGATCCAGCATCACTATTTCACATCCACAATCCAGCATAAATTAATCAGTTTTTAATCCCTAAGATACCTCACAACAGTGAGAATGGATAACTGAAGGAATACCTGGAAACTGCTTTATACGGAACAGCATATGCTGCTAGTCGTGGGTCTGAAAAATATTCATCTGATTTTGGATGATCAGCTGCAACAATGAATAGATGAACATAACACCGAGGAAGAGAAATATTCAGTCAATTGCACAGAAGTTGGTTAAAGATTCTTGACTACATTACCTGGCCATGGTGATGTGTATGTCAAAACACGCATGCTGTCACCCCATCTGCAAAAATATGGGCTGATTCGATACTGAAGAAGCCACTTAAAATGCTGATCCAGTGCCTCGTACCACTCATCGCTCCCATGTTGAACTCCAAATCGATCCTCAATTACAGTATCAGATATCTAACACATAATTAAAGAAATAGACAACAAAATCTTCTGATCAAAGAAAAACGTAAATGTAATATGTCATCTTGCAAAGATGATTAGTATATATTACTACATCACGTCTCATGGCAAAAATCAGACAGAGCAGGCTTTAACTAGCATCCCAGTCACAGAGCAGCAAGCTTATTGAAATCAGAGAAAACTACGAGAATGTTGCTCTCTCTTATTTTCATCCATTGAAAGGGCATACAATGAGTACATTAAACAGAGACTCCTAGCCAAAATTATAAGTCTCTGCAACCTCCTTAAAACTAGAAAACTGAAAAATTTACTACTACCGTCTACATAAGACTTAGAAATTTAAAATTTAATTGAAGAAAGTTCTACACGTTTACCAATCTAATTTCTGTTCTCATTCCTCTTGCAACGGTAATTACTTATAATTGGACACACTTTTAATCACTTCTCATACCTACTTAAAATATAAAGTGTGCTTGTCTATATTAAGAGGAGGGAACCAAATCATAGGCAATGCTTAACCTTTTATTTTAGAATTTCTCAACTTTCTCTCATTTTGGTTTGCTTGATTAGCTACTTGAAGCACCTTTACTTTTCTCTTGGAGCCTCTGCCATATATCAAACTACATTCGCTACATATTCTTCATAATGACCATTCAGAACAAACTGGAAAGTAGTCATCCAGCGATATCACCAATTTTATACATTATAATTGATTAGCAAAGACAGAGGATACACCAAATACAGCAGGAAGTGATGGAGTTGCAGGAAGAATGAAGTCCCAAACTGTCAAACTTAGCTTCAGACGGACTGAAAGATTAGATATAGCATCTTCATCCATCATATCAACTGGCCCATTATCTGAAAAGAACTCAGAAAATGGTGGAGACAGAAGAGTTCTTCTTAAAGATGTAGATGCAGACTTCACTCTTTCTACCTAAAAAGCAATGGCTAGTAAGAAAAACCAGTAACAAATTCAAGGCTGACCCAAAACAATTTTTTTAGAAAAAGGAACTAAACAAAATAGATTAAAAACTCACCACTTCATCCAAATTTTTTCCATCAATGGGCTCCATAATCTCAAGACAGTTCCTAATCTCCATGAATAGCTGATGCATTTCACCTTTGCCTAAGCTTTGTGATGAAGATCTGCAAGTCAAACGAATTAGTTTTTTGCATGTGTAAAATAACAGAACTGTAATTGTCAAATAACCAACTAACAACAACAAAGACTTTGACAGTGACATTTCTAGACTGAAATGTGCAACTCAGAAATACAAATATAAAGTGAAAGAGCAAAGAATGTTACTCGGTATCTGCCTTAGAAGTAATTATGATCTCCCCTTCATATAGACCCGGCGGCTGTGCACTCGGCACATCTATCGAAACCCAAAATGCAGTTGTTTCCCTGAGGAAAACCACCAAAGCCATCTAAGTTTCAGGCAACAAAATGTAATCCAAGTTTTATTCACAGCATAACAACTAAGAACTATCAAATCAAGAAAATGGACATACCCAGGAAGTAAGCTTATTTGACTAACTGGAAGATCAAGGGGTACAAGAGCATCAGGAACACCTAATATCGGTACAACACGTCGCAATGTCAGTGATTTGCCAACAACCAACCTGCACAGGGCCAATGTCGGCAAAATTATGAACCAGAAGAGAAATTCATCAAACTGCATCAAGAAGAATATATTTTCAAGAAACTAACCGATCACCAGATGTTGAGCATAAGTCAGTACATTGAACCTGAGCAACCCCTGCAATACCATAACCGCTCCAAGAAACTTTTGGACGAATAGCAATTTGTACACTTTCTCTCTCGTTTCTAGCTGCCAGAAGATTTATCTTAAAAATAAGAGAAAATATTTTAGATTCTGGAATACTGCAGCCATGCAACATACGTGCCAGACAACATCAAAAGCAGGAAAAACTATTAACAAATAATAAATGATCAGAGATTTCCATTTGGTTCTACTAACAGTAACAGAGAACATATAATCATAAATCATAGTTCCATGCGGCAAGTGCTTGAATTAAGCTCACTCACCAAAACAAAATATGACCACAAAAGACATCTATCCAAGAAACCTATTCTAAAGCTAAATTCTCTCTAAGCTCTTTTTAAGTAATTATATCTGTGTTAGACTTAAAGAACAAATAAATCCAACCTCATGATCAGGTAGTAGCCTTCATATCTGAGCAGGGAGACTTATCTATATTTATAATAGAAAAGAATCCAGTTTTGCTATTTGGCTGGCTTAAGAAACTTTAAACAAGTAATTGGACATGGACTGTAACATTTGGGCAACAATCACAAAGGCATGCAAAGACATTTAAAAGTGAAGTATTGATGTTGGCTGAAAATTATGCTATTTTGAGTGTCTAAAGAATAATACCTCACCCCACGCGGAACTTACAAACTCTCATGTAAAACTATTTTGTCTGCTCATCATTCAATATCAGAGAGAAATAAGCTGTAAGTAGGGTCACGTAGGCATCAAGACACGGATGTAAACCACATTTATGAAGCACATATGCATGTGGTTAAAGCAGCAATAACTGGTCATCTATGCAGACAACCATATTAAGGATTGTGCATCACATCTTCAAATTATTAAAAGATGCAAGAAAACAAACCAAGGAATTCATCTAAAAACTACAGTAATTCACTCGTGCACGCAATTCACATGTGTGGAAAAAAAAGCTCTTATACAAACATCAAACATGCATTTGCAGAGCATGAGCCTGCAAGATGAGACACTTGGAGGAGAACTTGAGCATGGGCATACTGTGAAAAATAGCCATAGTAACATATCAAATTAGTTGCAAGCATAGATCTATTTATGCAATTGTTCTTACAGGCTCCAAATGTCTAGGCATTTCCTGTGGTCCAACGTTTGCAGTGCTTGGCAAGCACCACACATGCAACAAGTCTGAAGTTGGAACCTCGGTGGGATCAGTGGATTCTTTGAGAGGAGCTGAACCACCATCATTCCATCCGTAAGCTGTCCCTCCTCCAGCAACACCTTCTATTGGTGGCACAACATTGCCCTGGGGATTCTCTGCAAAGTGTTCCACCATTAAAAGGAGAAAATAAGTATAAGTTAAATACATGCCGTGATCAATGTAGTGAAAATTGAACAAAGGGACAAAGACACCAAAAGAAATGAATAATTATTGATTCTAGTACTTAGTTCGTTCATTTCAAAAGCAAAGGCAACGAACACGAATAAATCAACGTGAGTATACGATCTCATAAGCTTATCTGAAGATTTAAAACAAATTTACACTAATTTCACTTCAACAGAAAATTAACGTCGAAACTCAAGAGTTATTTGCTCATCGAAATGAAAACAGACTAAAAACTCAAAGGGAAATCACAATCAATTAAACTCAATCTTTTAAAAGAAAAATCCATATAATCCATTTAACAATAAATTCGAACGAGTTCTCCACTAAAACAACTCCGTAGTTCACCTGAAACGCCTATACTGTTAAAATAAAAGTTCAAAACATAAAAAATAAGAAAAACGAACAAATCCATCCAGTTGCTGAGAAAATTGTCTAAGAATCTAGTAACCGCGAAAAGCTTGAAATAAACTGCTGTGAGATTCTTTCATTTTCGTCCCGCTAACTCAGCAACCAAAAAGAGCATAAAACATTAAAGAATTCAGATAAAACCGCCATTAACAGAACGTAACAAAATGAACGGCACGGCAACTCGAAGAGCGACGAGAAGTTAAAAACCATTACGGAGAGTTACCTGCGTTATTCATTTCAGTGCGGCTATGCTGGTGCGGTAAGTGTAATTGCAACGATCTCGATATATTCTTTTGAGCGCAAGATCACTTCACCTAAGAGACAATAAGAAACGATACTGATCGCTTTTCTAGAACAGAGAAATGGATTGCTAACTGTAAGAAGCAAATAACACAGGTAACCCCAGAATTACCCCAGAATTTGCTTACTACACTCTTTTGATCATGCGGTGTCTGTGACCTGTAGTCCTGTTTACAGTATAAAGCGGAGTGCTCATCATAATAATTAATTCTTGTTATATTTATTTTTCTTGGGGGATTGCCAAACTCAGTGACTATAGTTACGTCACCAAAATTTGTTAATTAAAGCTTTATTTCATCTAATAATTAGTTCGAGTAAGCAAACAGGCAAGATATTATAACAAATCATATAGATTAATTGTATATAATAATGAGTAATTATAGTTGACGAATCTCTATCTTTTTCTTCTTTTACTCGAGACTTTTGTCCTTTTTATTTTTTTCATTCTTAAGTTTTAAAAAAATCTCTTATTAAATCCACTACTTAAAAATTATATTAGTTAACATCTATTAATCTTCATAGTTTAATAAATTTATCATTTTACCCTTATTAACATATATAAAAAAATGACTTTATTTTTAAAGGACAATATCAAATTACATTATCAAATTACCTTTAACACATATTAAAATTATTTTGTATGGATTATATTAACATATATTTGTATTTATTTTAAG